>JAGDQP010015232.1:29784-43250 GCA_022664845.1 Lepisma saccharinum | reverse complement strand
ATTATCCTTTGAATTTTGGCTCTAGTAGAAGTTAAACTACAAGAAAATAAAACAGCTGTTTGAGTCTGCCAAGCAATTAATGAGACAGAAATTCTAAGAAAAGTCAAGGACGGGAAGGTAAAAATCTGTCGATAAAGTGAAACACGAACATGTGTTGTAATCGGAACCAAAGATACACTTTGAATGACACAGCTGTTGAGAAGTAACAAGCAATGAAGAAAGACCGTGTCAGTTTATCGCGTCAGAAATGCTGGGATAGAATAATGCAGAATGGTATACATTTACTTCAAATTAGGAAAAACTTCAACCAACATACACACAGCTTTGAATCAAGTGCATGGCAATATCTACTTGAGCTATGGTCACTTATATTGTTGATATGAGGTATTTTTGATGGGGAGGGAATCAGTGTAAGGTGAACACACGTGGTTGGTGACCGGTGCTTACATATACTCCAGCAAACGACTCATGCATTTATGAAGGACCTCTTGTCATACAAAGTAACTTTTTAGGAAATTGAAAAAGTGTGAAAGCAAGAGAAAGTGTTGCGCAGAACAGACTTTTAACCGCAAGTGTACTTGTTGCACACCTTGATGTTGAGAAGGAAATGACCAGAGTCATCCTGAAAGATGATTTGCAGAAGCTAAAATTATGTTCACGGATTAAGCCGCGCTTGGTAACAGGAGAAAATGACAGCTTCGAGTTAAATCTTGTTAGGATCTCATTCAGACAGTAGATGGGAATCGTTCGTTGTAGTAAAGGCGCTGGCTCCCGTCCTTTGTTCACTTTTATGTGCTCTCAATTTGAATGTAGGGCGTTATTACATATCCATAGTAGAGTCAAAATCTTTTGGTCACGTGATCTGGTTTATGGTAATTTGGCCGCCATATTGGATTTAATATGGCAGATCGATCATTTCTTTAATCGCTCGTAACTCAGCCATTTCTTAACCGATTTTGATAATTCTCTTTTGTTGGAGATATGAGCTTACAACCTACAAATTTAGCCCCGATGATGTTTTGAAATTCCCAGCAATTTTACGGGAAAAAAAAACGAAATTTTATAACGATTTCTTATTTCTGCGATTCTCTCAAAGCCAGTAAAAAAAATGACATTTTATATATAGAGAAATAAGATGCAGAATTGCATAAGGTTTAATTTGGTATACAATACGTTCTAGTTTTTTTTAATGAAAGTACCTGAAAAGGAAAACAACTTCTCGCAGGCATGTATTGGTACTACGAATGTCCAGAAGTCCCTCACATGTATCTGTCTCTTAATTTAGTTAGGGTAGCACTTCCCTACCTTCTATTTTGATGAGTTCGTAAGGATTTCCGCAATTTTTAACATCTCGTTTCCATGCTGTTCTGGATCTTCCAAAACTTTTAAGACTGCCATGTTTATTGAGATAAACCACAATATCAATTCACTCACTTCCTACACATGTTTGACAAATCGTTTTCCAAATCGCAAAAGCCACTACTTTATGATTCGATTGAAATAATGTGATAATTATTTGTGTGTGTGTCTTTCAATGAAGACAAGGGTTTTCAACAATTCAATCCTTCATTGTTAAAAGTGAATTTGTGCTAATAAAATTACATAGCGATGCCATCTATGAGTAATCAAAGTGACGTTGATGTCAGTTCATAGGTCTTATAGACTATCATATCTGATAATATTCCTTATCAGAGTATCATATCAGGTAAGTTATAAAAATGATGTATTATGTAAATTAAGAATTAGTTAGGCCTAGTTCTGATTAAAACCTATATAGATGATTATTGTCAGTTAATTGAAGAACAGACAACTGTTTGCGTTGTTACTTTGGTTTTATATTTGTAATAGATAACATTCTATACTGAATTTATGAGATGGGAAAATCTATTTTGTAAATAGCAATTGTAATATGTAATTTGTAGTAGATGACTTCATGGTTTTACTGTTTGAGGACATTATAAAAATATGTAAAGCAACAACCACATAACGCAAAAATAAAAGTGTACTTTGAATAATGATAAATCTCGGCTACCGTAATTTGAATGTTGGTTGGAAGTACGCCAAGTTATACTACGTATACACGATAATCTTTTAAAGTAAATTAAATTTAAAAAAAATAACAATATTCATTTTCACCGTTCTACATCAATAATCCAAAGACTCTTTGCAGTTACTTTTTCAACATTAACCTAACTGTTTTTTTGACAGTTTTTAATTTTTAGTGGATTATTTTTATAGTGTGCATTATTAATTTGGATTTTTCAACCAAAGTTGAATGACCTTCCTCACCTATTTAGATACAGTTCAGTTTGAAGTGGTTGTCTTTTTCTTCAATATTCTTTTCGTAATTATATTTGCCAGGTATTTCTACTGCTAGCAGAATTGCCGGTATCAAAGAGATTTCTTACTTATCCAAGAAACCTTAACTTATTCCTCATAATAACCAACTGTAGCTTTCAAAAATTCATGATGGAGAGAGCATTCATCTTCATAAATTAGCCCGCATATCTCTGTAATACACTGAGCAGGTTTTATAAGGATATGAAGCAGAACAGATTTATTCCTCCTCGTAAATTCACTGATACCTGCTTGCTCTTTGTCTGCCTTGTTGTAGTGTCGTGCAAGAGCTTGATCTGAAGGTACACAACTTTCTTTTTGTCTTTGTAATACCAAACCACCGTATATCATAACAAAGGGTTAGAAGAAGATTTTGGCAATTGCAAAGAGCCTTCCAAGAAAACTAGCCTACCGCTAGTGGTTAGTTTTGCTGAAGGCAAAACGATATTGAAATAGCTCGCATTACAACACTGATGTACAAATTCAAATTTGTTTCCCTCTATGTGCTTTTCTCAAATCTCTCAGTATTTAAAAAAAAAAAAAACTAACATCAAACTGGTATGAAAATTTGAAAATGTCACCTTGCTTGCATTTCCCCTCTCCCAACGTCTTGAATCGTTGCATCATTGTTGGTATTCTTTCTATTCTGCATAAAGTCATTGCTCTTTCCATCACTTACTTCCAAGCTCCTTTCACATCTGATAAACTCTGTCAGAAGCAAACGCTGTAAAGCTTTAGAACACATTGACAATACATTTATGCCCCTTAAATAATGATTCCCAGCAAGAACTCTTTGCAGCACATTGGGATCAACTGTTTCTTTCAACAATATCATCCTCCACTTTACCTTTCAAGCATTTTCTAATACACGACATTACTTCTTCTGCAAAATGAAAGCCTCCTGGCTCTACAAATATATTTGAATATTCATCTGGCCTTTAAAATTCGTAACCTCAACAAAAAAAGAATGATCAAAGTCGGTTAAGAAATGGCTGAGTTACGAGCGATTAAAGAAAACGTCGATCCGCAATATTGAATCCAATATGGCGGCCAAATTGCCATGAACCAGATCATGTGACCAAAAGGTTTTGGTTCTGCTATGGATATGTCATAACACCCTGCATTCAAATTGAGGACATAAAAGTGCACACGGGACGAGAGCCAGCGCCTAGATGAATTGTTACAATGGATTCAAGAGTACAAGGAAGGATGTCCAAGAAAGATTCTGGTAATAGGCACATTAAAGTCTATTTCTTCCATTTACTCCCACGTATTTAATAATATATAACCATTAAAACTTGTGGATCGTGATTTACCTAGTCCTTGGCTCTAATTGTTTATTACATGTTAGGAATGCATACACAATTCATTTTAAAAATGCACGTCTCCTTTCTTTCTCTGTATTCTTCAATTGTGACTAGCGACGAAAGTGAGTGTTTTCAGTTTCAATCTGAGGCCAAAATCCGCAGAGTTGTCATGACCATTGTTTCTTCTATGCAACTAGAGTCGTCTAACTGAGTTTAATTTGAAACACAGAATCCGAAAGCAAACATTACCAAGCTTTTATTCTATTATTATTTTGTTTTCATCTTTGGAAATCAAAGACTGTAGAATGTATACAACGCAAGGAAAGCATTAAAACTTTGTGAAATAAACATTTAAGTTACTAAAACTACATTTCTATGTTTTCTGCGCAATCAATGCACGGATATGCTACACTACACATTAAGCATCTAACCAACGATATCGGTAACATCTTTAGATTCCTCTAAATGTACAATAGTTTCAAGACAAAATTAAGTGTTTACATATTTATTAGACAAAGAAAGGAATCTTTACATTGAGCAAGTATACTGATATTTGAGTTTAGTAAAACAAACTGTTCAGTTATTATCTGGTGACAGTTCTTGCTGCATATTTAATTCAATAAAATTAATCTTCATACATTTTATCCATTATTGCATACAAGATGTAAATTATTTATTACCGAACTTAAGCTGGCTAGCAGTGTCATCTGTGGACTACAAAGTTAAATTATAAAGTGCATATTTCTTGTCAATCTAAATATATCATAAGAATCATATGGATTTTAAAATATTTTTAGGCAATTTTAGAATCCTTAACCTAGAATAGCACATATTGGGTAACACGCTCAAATATACGTCTATGTAAAATGTATGTGCGAAGTTAGGAGCAAAATTAAAAATGTATCGATGTTGAGTTCTTTCTTAGTGTTTCCTCATAGTGGTAGAATTACAGGGCAAGTGTTCGAACATTATTAAGCGTTTTCTTTTTGGGAGTAATTAGAATGAAGTTTTGATTACGCTTTCCTTCCGGCAATAATGGAAATTCCAAAAGTGTCATTCTCTATAGCTCTAATTCTATATTGTCCACATATTGCATTGCATACTTTCCACCCAATCGAAAGAAGAATTATACGAAAATTTGAATCTCAGTATAGAATGTCATTGCCCTTTGGAAGCACTCTTCCTATCATGGGTGATTGGAACCTACCGGAAATAGAAGGTAAAAATTTTAATTTTTCTCTCTCCACAGAAAAATCCCAAATGTTTTGGTACTTTAGCTCTTTTTGCAATTTAACTTCTTACAATAATGTAATAAATTCACATGGACGAGCCTTAGACGTAGTATTCTCAAACTTATCAACCATAAACGTAAATAGAGAGAAATATCCTATTCTAAGAGAGGATGAATTTCACCCAGCCTGGCTCATCACTTTCAAATCTAATAGCGTAACCAATTCGAAAGTTAAACGTAATTTAACCGGTTATAACTTTAGAGAAGCTAATTTTGATTCATTGTACCATGAACTTTGTACAGTAGACTGGGACTGTCTCTAACACATAATAGATATAAATGAGGCAGTAGAATACTTTTATTGTACTATTTACCGTGTATTTGATAAAAGTGTCCCCCGTAGAAAACCATTAACGAAAAAGTATCCGTGTTGGTTTACTTAAGAAATGATTAGCAAACTAAAACTTAAAGCCTATTATCGTAGAAAATATAAAAATTCAAAGAATCAATACTATTTAAGTGAACTTAATAGATTGCGCAAGAAAAGAAGGAAAAAAAATAATAAAACATATAAGTTGTATATACAGGTACCTGTATTAAACATCGAAAATCAAGTCACTGCTGATTCAGTCAATTTTGGAATTTCGTGAAAAGCAAAACAAGACAATTCCTACCAGTCCGATTTCATTTAATAGGAAGCTAGTTGGCCATAACGAGGATATAGCTAACATTTTTGCTTCCGATTTTCGATCCATATACAGAGAAAGTTGCACTGAATTCAAAACAAATTTTTCGGCCTTCGCTAAACTTCTTGAAAATTGTCTCTATCACCGTATCTTAGCTCACATCAGGCCAGTAATATCAAACACACAGCACGGGTTTATGCAGAACAAGTCGACGTCTACAAATTTAGTAATAATCGCGGATTTTGTAGCTAAAACTTTAAACAAGGGCGATCAGGTTGATGTTATATATAATGATTTTGCCAAAGCATTTGACACAGTAGACAATTGCATATTACTTGCCGAACTTTAAGCACTTCAATTTTACGGAAAACCTAGTCAATCTTCTTTCATCCTACCACACCGTGTAAAATGTACATTTTTTTTTCAAGTGGATCTCTTCCGAGGTTTCTGAGTTTATAATAGCAAATTGATACACGGTGGAAGTAGTTTGTGGTGGAGAATGTAAATAAGACTTAACTTTGCCTAACGTTGAATGGTGAGTACACCAACGGTATATTAGACCAAAAAACATTTTCATGAATAATATAACAATGGCTGTACCAATTACCTCTAAAGATGTTATTCTGATAGATTAAAAAATCCTCTATGTTCTACCCGTACAAGAATTACCAGTTTTTTTACTATTTAATGTGGTTACAAGACTCAATTGTAAAACACCAAATTTGTAAACCCATTGGAAAACATTTTTTCCAGCATTGGGTAAGACTATTCAGTTCTATAGTAATTTGACAAAATTGTGTGGACAAAGATTTGTAAGGATTTAACACCACTACAATATTAAATCATTTGCCGTTTCCATAGTAACGAGATTCATTTATTACACAAGTATTCGAGCATCACTTAGAAATGACTGATAACCTGATTTCAGCTAAATTTAACATATCAATGTCAGAAGGTGCTGTTAAGTCTTTAAGCGTATAACAGTTAAAAATTTACTTGATGTACGGTAACAGCGCTCAATTACTAAACACAGATTCGAGCACCTAAATCCAGCCATCCTTGACAAACGGTTGTAGGGAAACGCTTGTTACTTTTAGTTGTTTTCCAGCCTTACGTGGGAAAGAAAAATACCATATGCATCTTACAACATGGTTTGTATAAATTCAAGATTTCATATTCGTCTGACCTCACAAGTTTCGGTTGATAACATCACGGTAATTAGTTTCTTTGATAAATCTGACTTTATCCAATTGACTTTAATTATAATACACATCCCAGTTGAAACTTCTAGAATGTTATTTATTTAATTTCACTTTTTGTAATCAAACACTTGCACAGTGTACACAATGACAAAGAAATTATATTTACTTAAACATTTTTAATATAAAACTCAAATATAGATTTAGTATGTTTTCGAAAATTATTTATCATGTATTTTGGGTAAAAAAAAACTACATCCATATAAGTCTTAAGAATCAAGGCAAGGATATACTAAATCCGAACGTTCCTTACTTAATAACTTCTAAGCTTTGCATTTACTTTACCTTAGTTTGAGAACAAAATTAAACGTTTATATATTTGTTTACTAAGAAAGAATACACGTACAAAGGCAAGTTGTAGAATGTTAATTTGTGATTTCACCTTTCGTAATCAAACGTTCGCACAGTCACTTACAATAATAAATGGAGGCTGGAGTTATAAGAAATAGTAACTTTTTCCTCCAGGAGAATTGTTTCACTGTAGTTAGTTAGACAGCCATAATGGTTAGTTAGACCTGGCATAAGTTAGACAACTAACATGATGGTACAGACATGCACCGAAACATGGCATGCCAGGATATTCCTCCATTTGGAGCAAGAAAGAAACACTAGTTAAATATCATTTAGAGAACCACGACATAGATACGCAGAAATTCGATTGACATTATGTTCTAACAGACAGGAATTAATTCAAAGAAAAGAAAATAATAATATGGACATCATGCAGGAAACGTCACTATGAAGTGCAACAAAACTTGTCTTGTTCAAACACAGACACACACACAGATAGAGAGAAAGAGAGAGCTAGAGAGAGAAAGTATAGAAAAGGACCGGAAAAGAGCGAAAGAAGAGGAGGAAAGAAGGAAATGAAAATAGCAGATGACAGGGAAATAATTGAAAATTTAACGCTTAAGGATAGAAAGTCTGCGTCTTTCTTCCCTGCCCCCTTTCTCTCTGTCTCTCCCCTTTCTCTCTGTCTTGTGTTTTTCTCCCTTTATGGGATTAATATCCTCCTATTGCGATATCTTTCAGTAGCAATCGCGAACCCATCATTTACAGCGCTTAATTCCTTGAAGAAAATAATTTGAAATCCCAGCGTCCGACCACCCTGACTGAGGTTTTTCCAGGGATTTTCCTCAATTATACCAGGCAAATGCCGGAATGGTATCTTCAACTTTGGCCCTAGCCGACATCTTTCCCAATCCTTTCCCTCCCTATCCCGGCCTGAGCCTTAGATGCCATAAATAAAATTCAAATTTTAAAAAAAAGCCAAAACGTCGGCGAGTATCCTATGTTTTATGCATTTATAATAAATAATAATGATTGAGGGAGGATACGTACAAAATTCTGGTCATGTTTGTAGAACAGAGAAAATTTACGATCAAAATAGTAATTAGATTTTATTTCTCAAGTTTAAGAATTACTAAATGCATTTATTCTTAGGCTCAACAATAATTAGTTCATATAATCTCTATTTAAACCATGGACATTTACAACAATCGATTTTTGCTCTTACGAAGTTGTTGCCTAGAAAATATACACAGAGAAAAGTAAACTGAAGGTCCTTGAAAAATTTATAGAAGTTAGTTTTTGTATAAGTTTACAAAATATTCAGCAAAGGTGTGAGTAAAGTCTTGACTTCATGAAATTATTAAATTTATTTTATATTATGAATATTTGTCTTATATTTGTAAGTTTTTTCGTAGGTATAAGCACATACAGTGACTTCAACAGTGGGTTTAATATTTAAGGATTGGTGGAGTGCTTTTCTCGTACGTGATGGAGTTCTTTTTTGAATTGCGATGTTTTTGTCTTTTTTCCCGTAATCGCTCTAGTGTGATATTTCATATAAACCTACACGTCGCTATGATTCGTAAATACATGGATAGATATGAGGAATAATTATTTGTAAGTCGGAGATTGAAACTCAGGCTTCTGTTACTCGAATAAATTTTGTTTAGGTGTTGCATTTATTATGCTCTGTTTGCCTAATTCGATTTAATGAAAACTGCTTTATGTTTTGTTTCAAATCCATAGTTTAAAATGAAACGACTTCAAAATTATAAATTTATATCCACTTTTAAATGGGCTACAGTAAATATCCTTTTCTTCTTTTTTTGTTAAAGTCAAGAAAAAAAGATTAGCAGTCGGCAGTGGATCACTGTAAAAACCAGAGCCCGCAAGGCCATCCAGACATGACTTATAGACAATTTGGGCTACTTTCGTCCTGAAAACCAGTAAATGTCCCGGTTAAAACCGGGACCTTTGGCAATCCTACCTATTAGTCTTATGAATGAAGGCACGGATAAACTAAATTCCAACGTTCCTTACTAAAATATCACCTAAGTTTTGCGTCAACGTTACCTTGGTTTGACGACAAAATTAAGCCTTTGTATATTTATTTGCTAAGGAAAAATGCCTGTAAAAGAAGCAGCTTGTAGAATACTATTTTGTTATTTCATCTTCCGTAATCAAACCCTTATACAGTGTACACAACGACAAACAAATTACATTTAGCTAATTTTAACGGCCTTAAAAGAAAAACATCCTCCGCATCCTTATGCATTTGCTCCTCCTAACTTAATAGATCATAATATTGATGTCAATAAAGTTACGTCCAATGAGTTACTTAAGGCGCTTAAATCATTCCCTACTGGTTCGGCTGGAGGGATAGACAGCATGCGTCCTTCAATCCTCAAAGATTTAATTCTTTATAATATTCACGACTCTAAAGATCGCCTTACCAAGGTTATTTGCGATTTTCTTTCTATGATCTTATCAGGAGAAGTGCCCATAGCAAAAAGGCCATTTTTCTTCGGGGCTTCTCTTATAGCACTGAAAAAGAAATGTGGAGGCATTAGACCCATCGCTATAGGGAACACACGGAGAAGACTTTCTTCTAAAATTATTTGCGGAAGAATTAAAAATCAGCTAATTCAGCATCTTTCCCCACACCAACTTGGAGTAGGCATTCAGCATGGAGCAGAAGTTGCTGCACATACTGCACGCATATATTATTCATACCCTCACCAGAAGCCTAAAGCCTTCCTTAAGATTGACTTCAAAAATCCTTTTAATGAATTAGACAGGCAGGCAATGCTCACAGTTGTCAAGGATAATTTTCCTTCTATCTATCCATATGTGTTTCAAAGTTATGCTCAAGCCAGCTATTTATTTTATGGTAAGGATGTCATATTATCTCAAAGAGGAGTACAGCAGGGGGACCCTTTAGGATCTGCATTATTTGCAATGACTCTTCAACCTATTGTCAATAATATCAACACTGACTTGAATATATGGTACTTAGACGACGGAACCATAGCTGGAGACCCGGATACTATATTAAATACATTAAAGGATATCCATAAGAAGGCAATTACAATTGGACTTGACCTTAATTTTTCTAAATGTGAGATTGGCTTTTTAGAAACTACAATCGAACACACACACGCACTTCTCACAATGTTCAACGAAGTGGCTCCAGGCATTCAATTAATGTCTCCGTCAAATGCTTTTCTTCTAGGTGCTGCCCTCTCTACTGAAGCAAGGAGATCCTTATTAATTGGGAAAATAGCCAAACTTGAAACGTACTTTTCACGTCTTTCATCGATATCTGCTCACTCAGCATTTTATTTACTAAGATCTTCTTTTACCATACCAAGGTTATTATATTTTCTGCGTTGTTCGCCTTCTTGGAGAGAAGAAGATCTACTTGAACGATAACACCATTAAATCTGGTTTAGAATCCATCTTAAATTGTTTCCTTCCTGACCACACATGGCTTCAGGCTTCTCTCCCTGTCAATTTTGGAGGACTAGGCATTCGTCGCGCCTTAGATTTGGCTATTCCCGCCTTTTTGGCGTCATTCTATGGTTCCCGATGCCTGATAGAATTACTTCTCCAAAATGATATCAGTTCTCATGGGGATTCTGAGATTGAGACTTGCTCTTCAAATTGGTCATTATTAGTTGGATCATTCTTGCCCGAACTCGATACTTCAAAGCAATTTACATGGGATGAACCCATTATCAAATCACACCTCTCGTTCTTACTCCAGACTGCAGAAAACTTAGAAGACAAAGCCAGAATAACTGCCGTGTCTTCTTTCGAAGCAGGTGCTTGGCTCAAAGCTCTACCTTCGCCCCCTCTTGGCCTTCACCTCAGTAATGAAAGTTTCCGAATAGCAGTTGGAATTCGCCTGGGTGCAGATATTTGTGAAAGTCACAAATGTCAGGCATGTAAAACAGAAGTAAATAAAAAAGGATTACATGGCCTTTCTTGTTCAAAGAGCGCAGGTAGGCATCCTCGTCACTCGAATGTTAATGACATTATATTGAGAGCACTAATCTCAGCTGGCATTCCTGCAGTACGAGAACCTATTGGATGTAGCAGAACAGACGGTAAAAGACCAGATGGGATGACTCTGTTACCCTGGAAGAGAGGCAAACCATTAATTTGGGACTTCACTTGCTCAGACACGTTCGCTCCTTCCAACCTCCCTTTTTCCTCAATCCAGGCGGGAAACATCGCCAGTAGAAAAGAAGCGGAAAAAAGAATAAAATATAATAATCTTACACAGAAGTACCATTTCATACCCATTGCTATCGAATCCAGTGGTTCATGGGGGACAGAAGGCCTCAACTTCATAAAAGAAATAGGTAAGCGTATCACAGAATTATCTGGTGATGCTAGAGCAAGCACCTTTCTTATCCAAAGAATAAGCATGGCAATTCAAAGAGGTAATGTAGCTTCAATCCAGGGAGCCATACCCAAAGGGAAGGAATTGGATGAGATTCCTACTGTAATTTTGATATATTTGACGGAACGTTTGTCACTTTCCAAAATTATAAGCAGGTTACCGCTAACATGAAGCCTACCGTTGTAGCGGATGAAATGTTTCCTGAAGGAGTTGGACCATACATGGAGATGGAAGAGGTAGGAGGTTCTGGTGGCCTGTTAATGTGTTTGGCGGTAAATGAGAAAGCAGTTCATACAGACCTTTCCAATGATTTCGAAGACATATTTGCTGTTCACGGTCTTGCAGTGATTGTGATGGTGACCTTCCGAATCTTTGTTTAGTAAAATCTAACTTTTAAACAACAATCCAAATTTAAATTTTAAAATTATAAACTATTTATTTAGCTAAATATTGGTTCATTTAATATAAAACTTCGACATAGATTTAGTTTTTTTTTAGAAAATTATTTATTTTGTATTTTAAGTGACAAAAACTACATCCCTATAAGTCTTATGTAAAAAAAAAGGCACGGATATAGTACATCCCTAAGTGCCTCACCAAAAATAACATACGCATGTTAAGAAGTTTACCGAAGGACCATAAGTAATACGTTGTTTACCGACAATGTTAAGCTGTTAATACATTTTTTTTACTAAGGAAGTAATCGCTTAAAATTACCTTTGATGTATCAGTTCAAGACAAATTAGCTCTTCCGTTAGTAACCCTTCATAGTTTGCATTGCACAAGTAATTTTTGTGATTAAATTGTGGAAGATTTTCTACACTATTACATAGAAGAGCTATATTAATTATAGTCCAACTTAAGTTCACCAGGGATGTCATCTATGCACTTTTTAGAACATTAATATAGTTCATTTGATTTCTCTATTAGATACGTGTTATTTTATTATCGTCAATCTAAATATCTCTTGATGATCATTCAGATTTTTAACGAACATATCTTTGAGACAATAATTTTAGCATACATAATCTAGAATAATATACATTGGGTAAAACGCTCACTTTTAAATGTATGTTTAAGTTAACCCAAGCAAAATGTGACAATCTAAGTGTAAGGAAAATCTAAGTGTAATTTCTTAGTTCTACATTAGTGTACGTTGTAACTGCGTAATTACAACAACGCAAATACAGATGGAAATACTATCTGACTCGAATAATTCAGGAGAGAGAGAGAGAGTCATTAAAACAAATGACATAAGAGATTTATACATTTATACAAAGGGGGTTAACTTGTGAAGGAAAGGTTTCCACCCGAGGCTAAATATAGTTAAAATTCAACATGGAGAACTTAATACGAATCGAACTAAAATTTGAATAAATGGGATACTCATTTCGATATGCTCCTTAATGTACACAAACAAGAACAAACAGAGGAATTTGACATTAACACCACGGGACAGCAGATACATGAACCTAGCAAGATCGAGGTCAAAATTTCAAGTGGAAATTAAACTTTTCAAATCATAAGGAATTGACAAAGATCCCAGTCGAATTCACTAAACCGGAAGAAGCGGCACTAGTCAAAGAACTACATAAATTGATAAGTGCTATGTGGAGAAAGGGGGAGCTACCAAAGAAATATCAAATCTCAGTAATAGTTCTGTTGATAAATTTCGATAAAACATCTATTAACGGCCGATAAATCACGTTACTCCCACGATGTAACAAAGTGGGAAATAATATTCTTGTAACACGCCTAAGCGTATATTTACATGAAATAATTAAAAATCACCAATATGCATTTGGAAGTAATAGATCTTGGAACAGATTTTTTGTTTCTTATAAATATTAGTAAAGGATTGGGAACACAAAGCAACGGTTCAACATTTACTCATTCATTTTAATAAAGCATATGATTCTATCAGAAGAGAGAATACAATATCTATAC
>JAGDQP010015232.1:1713-29684 GCA_022664845.1 Lepisma saccharinum | reverse complement strand
ACAATATCTATACAATGCAATATCCTTGTTCGATTTGGAATCTTGAGAAAACTTGTTGAACGAGTTAGGACCTCAGCAACCTCATATGCAGACTATCAATGTAATAACAAATAGGGTAGCATCGAGATTCGCAACAGATTAAAACAAGTGGTACCTTCATACACACACTCTTTAACTTACCTATATTAGAATATGTGATTCAAAATAACATAAATTATATGAGTGGTCACGGAAGGAATAAGATGATGCTTAGCATCGGAAAACGCAAGTTTCTGTTCATCCCAACTGTTCCAAACCTTGCAATTAATATCAAGAAAGTTGAAATTGCAAGGAAAAGACAGCTATTTTGCGTTTAAACTTCGTGGTTGCGAAAGTTAGAGTACGACTCTGCTAGATGAGCAATAATTGTAAGTATTTCAATAAGGTTGTTGGGAAAGATATAAAGACCAAAACAGGACAAGATGACTGGAAAATGGAGAAGACTGTATAATCAAAGCTCCAGATACGCATGCTGTGTTATAAGAATAATAAAATCATGAAGCATAACACGAACGTTATTGTTACGTTTGTGCTATATTTGTCATTAATGCACGTGGTTTTGTACATAAACCACGTGTGTGTCACAAGTTGACAGCAAGTTTCTTGCATAAGATAAAGTGAAAATTAATTTTAACGGCGGTAACAGCACTATGGCTTTCGCCCCGTCCCAATACTGTTAAGCCTTGTCACATCTCACGCTTCTTGGAGTACGCCAAACAAAACATTTATGATGTATTAATATATTATAGGTAGTATTTATTGTTTTATAAGCAACGAAAACTACACCCCTATGTATGTACTTTGAATTTTCGAGGCACGAATTTACTATATCCCTATTTACTTTTCCAAAAGTATCATTTCATATAGATTAATTTAAAATGTACAGAAAAAATAAGGATTTATATACTTATAGGCTACGCAAAGAAACTCCCATATTAAACCTTGATATTTTGGCTTAAACTCAAGAAACTGTTCCGTTCGTATTTGTTTATAGATCTCACTGTGCAAGTTGTTTGATAATTTCTGTCGAAGTAAATATTAATTAAAGAGAACATAAGTTGAAAAAGTGAGACATCTGTGGACCATTGCGTTAAATTGTAGGGTACACTTTATTTTTATATTCCAAATGTATAATTTTTATAGATAATCTAAATATCTCAATCCAAAAATGATTGCAAGAATACACGGATACGACAGTGGCGAAACATGGCAAATGAAATGCAAGAAAGAGGAGTAATATTAGTGTTAAAATAGTTGGAAGGTATTAAGATAGTAAAAGGGAAACCCGACAAAAGCGAGGATATTTCAGAGGATAGATATAAATAATTACTCTGAAATTTTCAAACAGCCCAGTAAGATGACTTTTTGTATTACACCATAAAATCACTGTTATGAAATTGAGTACCTTTGAGCTTCTATATATTACAATGATTTGTTAAAATAAATTAAGAAGATTTGTATCATTCCTTTGTTCGAGTAATTGTTTACAAACCACTTGAACAATTTTATTGCACTAATTTTGATTTTCTTCCCAAAAGAATATCTAATTTCATCAATAATTCGTTACGAGACCAGTGCCATCTAGAGCCACTGAAAAAGATGTTACCCATCCGAATTACTCATATAAGAATTAAAAATCTAAAACTTACTTTTCTGTAAAACAAAACTTATTAATATTTAAAATTCTTTTGTTTTCATGTTGAACAACTGGAGGAGTTTCTGTCTAAGGCATCTTCCCGCGCTCATTGAGAAGTTCAGAAAATGTGCTGCTAGCTTTCTCAACATTCATCTCTACCTTCACAACAAATAGTGCGAAACATTCCATAGTGCTGCGCTATAACGAGAGTGATACTCTGGAATAGGTTTATTAAATAAAAAGAGAACCGTATGTGAAGTTGTCTTTTAAGAATTCTTCTGATAATGTACTGTCCGTAACCTTCGCATCCGCAATGAATTCTTTGTGAAGGAGCTGGCCTTGAAATAGAACTACTTATTCCGTCTGTGTAAACGAAGAAAAATAATACAGAAGTTCATAACGAAAATTACTTGTATTCTTGATTGAATCTTAATATATGATCCTGGCTTAGCATTTATCTCAGGTGCTTTCCGGAAATTACGTCGGGGGCAAACACAGAAAACATTGGTTAGGTTCACGGGGTAATTACCATTGGAATACGTATGAACTCATCAATATGTTATTGTTGCGTCTTGAAAATGGTAGTGTTTTAACAACAACGCCTGGCATAAAGCTATATAATGGCATGTAAACTAAAACGTGGAAGCGGTCCTGTAATTTCTTAATATAGTCCTTTCAATATAAATTTAAATAAATAATCGTCAAAAACCACACAGATGGTGATCAAATTAAAGCTTCACAGACGAAACAAATCATGTGTACAAAGTCAAACATTCAAACAAAATACAGAAAAAATAAATATTGCATTTACAAAGGAAACAGGATGCAAACATATTGCTCGGAATGCATTGTGTTCCAACTGGATAATAGAGCGTGGTATCGGGTTTAGATCACCATTGAATGGTTAGAGGAATCTGAAAACAACTTCTATACACTGCCTTGGCGTTCGAAGTTTCCAGACTGTAACTCCATGGCACATATTTTCTGTAAGCGACTGCCAAGTCTCCTCTCCGTGTTGTGGACCAACTGACGATGCTACTACAAGGGGTATGGATCGAGTTTAAAACGAAGCATATTCTTTACCTTCAGGAATGATCCTTGAAGTCTTATTGCAAAGGTTGGATCAACCTATTGCTACGAATGTGTTAAGTTCGTTCAGTATAGATAACTATGGACAGTATTAATGAATCCGAACAAAAACACCAGAGGTGCAAAAAGTGGAGCCAAGTTCTTTAGCCCTAAAAAGGTTTGAAATGGGAGACGGATGAGCCAAGTTCCTTGGTGACAGCATGTAACAGGAACAAAGGAACTTCGCGCGAGCTGGCAAAAACCTTAGGGTTGGTGGCGGTGGACGTAGTGGGTTTTAGGATCCCCACCACCCTTATAGCTTGAGGATCATGAACCTTGCCACCTCGCGCCAAGTTCCTTTGTTCCTGTTACATGCTGTCACTAAGGAACTTGGCTCATCCGTCTCCCATTTCAAACCTTTTTAGGGCTAAAGAACTTGGCTCCACTTTTTGCACCTCTGGTGTTTTTGTTCGGATTTCACAGCTTTTTGTACGTGTATAATATATATACTCGCTCGCTCGGCCTCGTTTAGGTCCTCGCCCCCCGTAGCTGGCTGCGCCCCCAACTTCGAGTTTTTGGGTACTTAGGCCCCTTTATCGTAATTACTCTCCAGGACACTGTGCTACCATGTTGCAGATTTTTTCCCATACCCACCACCCGTGGGAATGAGATATTTATTGAAACATAGGGAAGCTTTGCCATATTTATTGTAACCTACTTGTGATGATACAGCAAATTTGCTTCCTGCTGGCGGCCCTAAAATCCACCACCACCAACCCTAAGGCTCGAACATCATCTGGTGTTTTGCTCAGATTTCACAGTTTTTATACGTGTATATATATCTGGGTTCGCCTCGCGGGGTGTGCTGCCCCAGAATTCCGTGTGCGCTCCAACTTCAAATTTTTAGGGCTACGCCCCCTTTATTGTGATCAGACTTTCTGGGGACAGTGCCCCATGCTGTGCAGACTTTTTCCCATATCGCCTCGGGGGCTGCACGCTCATAGCGGTGGTTTCATCCATTTATTGAAACATTTTCGTGATGGTACACCATCATACCAAATTTCGTTTCTATAGCTCGAATGGTGTGGAAAAATTTTTGTGCGGCCATTTTGATCCAAGTTAACAACTTTCTCAAAAATGTAAATTATTCCTAAACTACTCTTGTTAATACACCTTTATGCCAAATTTCGTATGCCTCGTTCAAACATTCTGGAAAATGGATTATGAAATCAGCCATTTTTGATTCAAAATGATGTCTTTGCAGATATTTTGTAATCTACTAGTGATGATATACCGTCATACTTCGAAATTTCATATTTCAATTTTTAACATCTTTTTTCTTACAGAACCTCAAAATCGCTGATTTCGCAATAAACTCATGTTCCTGTATAGCATGCTGACGTTTTGTGACACGCGAAACTCGGTTGCATGCACTGCCGTACGTGTTGATACTCCCCTGGGTTCGCTCGCGTCGCTGCGCCAAGAATCCCACGGCAGGCCGCGCATCGAAGTTGAGGAGTTTGGAGGAACTGGGTCTTTTTATCACAACCAGAATCTGCAGTGCACTGCGCCACATGATGCAGATATTCCCTCAAACTCCAGAGCGCTGCGTCCGAATGGGGAAACTTCCACATTCTGCCTGTATAACATGCTCCTGGCAGTGCTAACATTTGTGACGAGTAAAACTTGGTGGGACACGCAGGAGTATTGGAAGTTGGCGCGAGGAACTAGGCTCATAAATATTCCATTTCACCACTTTTTAAGGTTGAAGGAGTTGACTTAACAGTTTGCACCCCTGGTGCTTTTGCTCGTATTTCGCAGCTTTTTACACTTGCGTAATGTATATACTCGCTTCGCCTCATTGGGGCGCTGCCCCCAGAATTCCAAGATGACCTCGCTGGGGCGCATCTCTTTATCGCAATCAGGCTCCAGCTGGGAACTGTACCCTAGTAGAGGAGACGAGCCGAATTTATTCTAACCTACTCGTAATGGTACACCTTCATATTAAATGTCGTTTCTCTAGCTTCAGTCGTTATAAAGTAGGGCTTAGGCGGACATTTTGGATAAAAGATGGACACATTTTTAACTTTTTCTTATATTTTCGTGACATACTCGTGATGATACACTGTCATACCAAATTTCATTTTTCTATCTCGAACGATGTGAAAAGTGGTATTTCAGCTGCCATTTTGAATCAAAGATGGTGAATTTTTAAAACGTTGTTATGTTTTCCTAAACTACTCTTGATAATACATCATTATGCCAAATTTCGTATCTCCGGCTCAAGCAGTTGGAAAATGGATTTATGACGCCCGCCATTTTGGATGCAAGATGGCGTCTTTAGAAATATTTTGTAATATTTTCATAATCTACTAATAATGTTGTACTGTCAAACTAAATTTCATTATTCTAGGAGCACCCGTTTAGGCTGTGTATTCTTTACAATTTTAGGGTTGGCGGCCATTTTGAATCCAAAATGGCGACTTTTTCAAATTTTTAAAAAGTTTTCTTAATTTGCTATCAATGATGTAGTTTCATACCAAATTTCACTGTTATATCTTTAGTCGTTTAGGCTCTGTATTCTTTGAAATTTTAGGTTTGGCAGCCATTTTGAATCCAAGATGGCGACCTTTTCAAAATGTCGGAATTTTTCCTTTATCTACTTATCATCCTCTACCTTCATACTAAATTTCATGTTTCTAGCTTACTCCAAACACCCTAAACAATATGATGAGTGAGTGAATCAGTCAGTCAGTCAGTGAGTGAGTGAGTGAGTGAGTGAGTCAGTTAGCCTAAAATGTGCAATTTCAGGGGTCCACAACTAGAACATAGTTTGAGATACGAATATGAAATTTTGTACATCTGCACATATTTACCGTATCTCCTTAACGGCAAAAGCTCATATTCCTATCTTTAACATATTTTTTCTTACGGGGCCCCCAAATCGTCGATTTTGCCATAAACTCTTGTTCCTGTATAACATGCTTCTGGCAGTGCTGACGTTTTCTGACGCGAAGAACTTGGCTCATGCACTGCCGTGCATGTTGATTTTCTCATTGAAATTAATACGACAATTTGACGAGTTTTTTTAAATTGTTGTGGTGAGGATGCTTATGACAATTAACTCAACCCGCTTCACAAGCATAAATTTGCATGTTTCTATTTTGTATGATGTAGCTATGCATTTTAACGCTACTTCTGAACTTATACTTTCGGAGTAGGAAATTGAGTAACATTTTTGCATTATTCTAGATTTTATTGTATTTTGGATATGGCTTATCAGTGTCTTTTCCTATTAGTTTGCACGCTATGCGACTAATGGGGCTCTTGTAGTCCTACCCGTAATTTAAGGGATCCAAACCGTAGATAAGAAAACCAATAAATCCCATAAATTCAGCCCTCAACGATTACCCATCATGACAGGATTATCAAGGTTTTATACTCACTCGTACCAGGTGAATTTTAGAATTGTGCCTACTAACTAAACCGTGGCAATCTACCTTCAAACTTCCTCTCCCACACGCTATCCCATCTTGAACCTGAGATGCCTACAGGACATAAATAAATTAATTTACTTAGACTCAGCTTAATATTTCTTTCCACGAGATTTTTTTATTCATAATTCTTCACTCCCATTGTTTTGTTTTAAAAAGTGAACGTTGTCTTAATTTATGATAAACCAAAATATGAAACAATTCTGATTTAAAAGCAGCTTTAGACGTGGAATATTCTTTTATAAATTTATGGTAGTATCCACAATCTATACCACTTCTAATGCTCATAACAGCTTTCTCGGACCAGTCTAATTTTTGTTGCTAGTTCAGTTTTCAGCAGTACTTACCAGAAGAAAGTGTAAAATGTATTTTTATTATATGATACTAATTCTGTGATTCATTTCAAAGAGGCGTAAAATATCCACCCATCCCATTTTGTCAGTGTGAGTACAACTAATAGTAATAATAATAATACCAATTTAGATTTTTATAAAGTTCGCATGACATGAATACAGAAATGAAAGAACAAATTTAATATCGAAGATGAAATGGAATAAAGGAGTTATTGATTTTACAAGAAAAATAGGAGAAACATGAATTTAAATAGATTAGGAAGTACATGAAAGATTTATTGGTTTGAAGAATGTTTTGCATCAAATCGACAAGAAAGTTCTATTGTGAGTATAAGACTTACAAGGAATTTTCATGAACATCAGAAAATAAGGATAAAAATATTTTGCTATATATTCAACAATTTGGAATCTGCTACAGGACACTATTAATACATTTTTGCTGGTTGAATTGGCAACACTGTATAATGCTACTGTAGTACAGAAACAATGAAGGTAAAGAATTAAACTCTAACCTTAGATCATCATTTCGAACGCGTATCTTTATGCTTCCGCACCCCTTGAGTTGATTGCCACTAGCTCCATCTTGACAAGCGCACAGTTTCTAAGATACGAATACCGGTACCCATAAATCGCCGGTACCCATCTTTGATCTTTGCTTTTACTGCTTGGTCGTACAGCTCACAACTCTACACCGGTAAATCCTGTCAAGAAACTGTAAAAAAGGTTATTCTATAAATTCACCTGGAGTTAAACATTCAGGAGGAAAACGATTCCCATATTTGTTTCGAGCGGGGATTGCTTCAGGTGACTCCGTGTCCAAGACAGGCGTTTGCGCCCTCACATCAGTCGTATCTCGAGAAGTGATGAAGACAAATGGAGATGTCAAAGCGGCTCGTTTGGGCTGTCTACTTTATGACTTTACAGTGGGCATGTCCGCAGTCGAATAAAGTCCGCGAATATGTCAAACTTTTTGGGATAATGCTGTGAATAAACCAGATATTGGTTACAAAAAGTGGGGTCCGAAGAATAATTGTCCCTGTGTGATGAATCCTGCAGCGGGCGCCCACAGGCCCTGGAGGTGACCACAGAGCATGACAGCAGTCAAACGTGTAGTCAGTTTGCCGAACTGCTCTAAGTTTCTGATGAAAGTCAGTCTTCACCTGCACCGCATTGTGAAGACGTTGAAGTTGAGAAACTGTGCATCTCACAAACTGTCGGAAGCCAACAAGGACCAAAAAGGAAAAACTTGTTTGTCTTGGCTTTCTCTGTACCGCAATACGTCCATATTCGATCGAGTGCACACCAGTGAGGAAAACTGGGTCCTATATAAGACTCCCAAGCGTGCTAGACATTGGTTGGCACCGCTTGATCCAGTGTCTCACACCACGAGCGACCTCTACATCCACATAAGATGCTCTGTACCTGCTGGACTAGTCGCCAAGTGGTGTATTACGAGCAGCTACCACAATGCCAAACTACTACTGCGGACCTGTAATCGTATCAGTTAAAACGTTTGCAACAAGCGCTACAGTAGAAGGAGCCAGAATTGGTGAATCGCCAGTGTTTATGGTTCCTTGCCAACAATGCTAGGCCACATGTTGTGCTGGTGGCCAGGATATCATACAGCACCTTGTCACAACAGATTATAACTTTTCCATTCCCTGGAAAACCATCTTCTTGGAAAATCCTTCGCCAATTAAGAAAATTTGCGGCAGGCACTCACGACCTTCTTTGCGTTCAAGAAACCACAGTTTTACCGCCAGGGCATTGCGCAGCTGCAGAAACATTGGTAAAAGGATGCTGGATTCCATTGGACATTACTTTAAGTAATAACGGTAAGTAACATTTTCTGTATACCTTTCTGTCTCTATCTAAAGTGGTAAGAATTTGTTGATTACCTTGTACTTTGAACTGACTAATTGGAGATGATCCATGGCAAAGGGATTACTCAAGGTAGTAACTTTATTAGAATCTTTAAAACACATTCCGTGCAACTGCAAGTTAGCATGTACCAAAATGCAGGTATGAACACTCCGGTTTGCTGTGCTCGGCGATTAGACACTAATTATGATATTAGAGAACTAATCACAATAATCAGTTGAAGTGAGAGCCGCTTTGGCACAGGCGACAGCGTATCTGAGTACGAATCGGGCGGTCAGGATTCAATTCCCTGCTAGGAGGTGCACATAGCCTCGTATTAAACTGAGTACCTTGGTATTCCTGGTCACCGTGGGATGTAGAGGCGGTCTAGCGGGGATTAGCAATGGCACCTCACTTCCTAATGTTGTTTGGGAATATTATTAACGCTACCTCCACATTCCCCATGCGCCGTTCACGACGCGTTCGCATTGTACAGGGAATACTTTTACCATTACTTGAAATATTATTTGACAGCTGCGAGGACTTAATAATCTCAATATGTGAACAATTCTTTTTATGATTATAATGATTCCACTCGAAAGATTTGTTTGAATTTTGCATATCCTTAATAAAAATCCAGCATTGCATATCTTTAATTTTGTGTAACATTTTTCTTTTTTATCCTACAGAAGAAAAAAATCCGTTAAATATTTGTTTTTTATGAATAATATTTTTTGTATTTTTTAATAATACTAGTTCTTCAGTAATTTTCCCAAAACCTAAATTTGACCGCTATTTTCCGAGATGGCAGTTGGAGCACAAGGTGGATTTATGGGAACTTTATTTTCATTAGTGGGGTCAATTAACAACTGTTCTGTGCTAAGTCTCAACTTAACTTCTAATTCCTTAGGTCGAATATTCTAAAATTCCTGGACTACTAGGCACGATTTTCTTTCCTATAGTGTCAAAGAAACAAAAAGAATATTTTGCTACCTCTATTTTGTTTTCCGGGGCAGGTTTAAAGACGTGTAGCTTTGAAACTATTCAATTTTCCTTGGATTCACAATAGAGTTCATTAGAAAATATTCGATTGATTGAAGCATTTATTCCTTCTCTCATTAGCTTCAAAAATTAATAACATTTTTTATAACTTAAAAATTAAATTGCGTTTTGTTCAGAAGATGGCTGCAGGTACCTTGCACAATATACTATGTGCAATCTTTTATCCCTCTGATAATAATGTAACAAAAATATACTGACGGATTTAAATATAATATATTAATGTTCAAAACTATTAGTACAGCAATGTTTGGATAACACTATTGTTCATTTCTAGTGTTGAAAGTTACAGTTTCGTCTCTGTATGTCATTATTTTCTTATGTAAACTTTTGCGGATTATGGCAAATAGTAAATTCAACTGTCATATTGGAGTTGATTTTATTAAAATTCTCGAATGATTAAGCTGTAATGAATACCTTTAACTTAAAGTTCTAATTATTTTAGTAAATATTCTACAGATTTGTAATTCAACTCTGTTTCTTTATTAATTTGTCCTTAAAGTTAAAGTGTTGGTGTACAATTATACACTTTCAGTGAGACACAATTGACTCAAAGGTACAACGGTAATGATAATATTGAGCAAGAGCTTTTGTGTCAACAGATTGCTTTTATTTTCTTCATGGACAATCTACATCTATAGATAATTTTATATCATGTAAAATTGTTACTATAATTCTGATTCGCAAGATCAGAAACGATTAAACGTAGTAGAAAATGTAGGTATAATTCACTGCTGATCATGTAACATTGCCCGCTAACTAACAACGTATTTTTACGTCATTGTTAGACTTTGTGGCTACTAATATAAAGAAAAAGCTCATTAGTTAATTTGAATTGGTCTTATATTAGTTAATTCTTTTTAAGCCTAATGTTTTAATGTTGCAATTACTATTCTATTAATACAAAAGTGTTAAATGTTGAAATTTAAAATTCAACTCAACCATTTAGTTTTAAATAAATTTACTTAGAATTGACTCTCACTGAACTTGGAAGGTCGTGGATTCAATCCCAGCGACCATCCATTCTGTCAGGTTTCCAAGGGTTTTCGTTAGTCACACTAGGCAAATGCAGGGATGATAGCTTTAACTAAGGGCATGGTAGACACCTTTCTGCTTCATTTCTCCTCGACTATCCCGAAACTTGGGTTCAGATGCCTAAAGGCCGTAAATAAAAATTCAAATTCAGATCTGGTCAGTGTGGTGGTGATAATCTCAACAAGCCTTTTGCCTAGTCAAACGTACGTAATAATAATTGATTTGTGACAGTAAGAGTTCTCGCTGCCCGTTTCCCTACCTCAACCCCTTTCTTTTCCCTAAGCCTTCAAGCAGCATGTACCAATTTGCTTGTATTTATACCAACGTCTTCTACAACCATTGGGCGGCACACTTAAAGGGGGGCAAACAGCTAAAAACAAAATATAAAAGCTCCTAAAAAGGAAGTAAAATCGAATATTAAATTGAAATTGATGTAAACGTGTTCAAAATTTCAATATCGTCGTGCTAAGAATTTCTTTTTCATGTTTTTTTCATAAAACCTACCTTCGTTTTTAAAATTCAAATTCCGCGATTCAAGTGAAATAGACAAGTCTGCTGTCTTACTGGAATTAGTAACAGCGATTCTATGACAGGATCCAAAGAGCATAAGAAAAGTACACTACGTGATGCGAGACAATGTTGTGGTCGTCGCGTCAGCCGGAGCCGCAAGTAAATTTCTGTACTGCCCACAGGGCAGGCAGAGGATTTCTAGTCCAAATGTTTACTTTTGGCCCTTGGTTTTTTTTTCTATTTGTTTCGAGTTTAAAAATTATTGCATTTATTGAATGAACCCTGCACCAGGAGCGCACCGCCGACACCAAAACAAACAGCCAGAGAAACACTGTTATTGAATTTGCTGTTTTAAGGTTCAAAATCGTCTAAACTGGAAGTGGCGACCCCGGAATAGTAAAATGCTCTTTTCGTTTTAAAATTGTTTGTTATTTAATTAAAGTTATTTAGTTTGTAGTGAAGTTATTTAGTTTGTTGCATTGTTAATTTGTTTCTGTGTAAAATGGCAACTCAAACTGTATCTGAAACTTGATAATAATAATAATAAATAATAAAATCATTATATTTGGTATTAATTTTATTTTATTAACCGCACAGGAAGTGTACAATATGTGTACGAGAGCCAATTTACAAATAATTTGTCCAGAAATTTATATATATTTGATTGAAATTAATTTTGTTAAGTAAGGGAGATTTGGAATAAAGCATAGCGAAGTAAATGTATGGGCGTATGATCTTGAAATTTGGAATGGAGAGGGCGGCAAAAGGGGAGTGGAAAGGGCAACAAAATTTAATGGCTAGACACATTATAAGGCTAGATACTTATAATGGCTAGACACAACAATTACTGCCGATGGCATGATTATGGACAGAGTAAATGAACATAATCATAGTGTAATCATTTCGTGAAATAATCTTTCATTAATATCTAAATGAGAATTAGATATTTGGATGACAATGGAAAAACATTCTTTTAAAACGTATATGTTATGCAGCTTCCAAACAATTAAAGTACCGATAAAGTTATTCATTATCTTTTGACGCGCACAAATATTTGTTAAGAGTCATGATTCTACTGTGCACATGAAGGTGACTATGTACATTTTATAAATGACAATATCTTACATATAGACGCAGTTCATGTGCTTAAATGTAGAAAGACAGTTTCGCTGCATTCAAAGAAGCTCGATTTCATGTCACACTTTGTATTAAGATAATTTTGGGAGGTTGCAAGAAAGTACCTGTTGGATAATAGATGCCGCAATAAGTAAAACTCAATGTATGATACGGAATAAAAAGACACAATAATTTAATATTAATATATAATATAAAGAAAGAACCTAACATTAACGTTATTTCTTTTTAAGTAAATAATTAGATATTTTTGTACAAATTGCAATTCAAATATCCGTAAGAAATGAGTACACTCACAGTAACTTTTATACTCCCTTAAAATGAAAAGGTGATAAATGTTAGTGTCAGTAATTAATTTAATTTATTTTTCCTTTGTGGTAATTTGTAGCGTGATGTAGAAACTACTATTTAAGGTTAAGGGTTATGTGAAACAAAAAAGAACATAAAAACTCATAAGAACAGTATTTGATCCCACAAGGTGCAGAAACTAATATTGGCATCATTTTTTATTACATTCCAATGTAACCCAACTATAGATGTATCTCATCAGAGTTAGTATTTTAAAATTTTAAATAGCAAGATTATCACAAAATTAATGTTAAAAAATTAAATTTGTATTTACTTTTCCTATTCATAACAAATAGAAACAGTGTTATATTGTTATGTCAAAATTTCACAGAAAAATATATCTACCGTAAATACAGTAATACCACAACAACATCAACCAAATTAAAAATCTTACATTAAAAAATTCTTGCATGTGTTAATCACTGTACTATTTTTCACATTGTTATGGTCTCGTCACAGTTTTCAGTTATAGTACAGAAAAGTAACCTTTCAACCAGTAAAGTTCTACTTTCTTTCATGTATATATCTGACAGAATCGATCAGAAGACCTTAATATGGAAGTAGGAACGATTTCTAGGATAAGTTTACTTGTAATTTGATCCCACATAACAATTTTGACCTGATTTTAATGTGAAACAAGGTGTCATTGACAATGTGACAACTTGATGCGAGCTTAGTTTAAAATGTTGAAACAAGGTTGAATCCACCAGTCTATTTTACAAGAACTAAAGTTGAAATAGACTTGGCAGTACAAAAATAAAAGAACTAATGAACTTCTTACAAAATTTGGAACGTCAACTTGGGAGGGAATTACACACTGAACTCATGCTGTAGTCACCAGACCAAGAAACCATTTGCCCTAGTACGTTTTCTAAGCGTTGTTAATACTTAGTTCGTTAAATTTACAAGAGATGGCTGGAGTAAAAGAGCGGGGGCTGCCGGAACAAAACACTTTTGGCAAGCGATGGGACTTCGATTAGATTTCAAGTTTTAACAAGCTTCCTCGCATATCTGGTTCTTCCAACAAGGTTGAATTAAGATAGTTATAACAATCATTTGCCCGCAGAGCACAAAACATCCATGGGACGTTCAAAACTGGTACCGCAACGTCCAAATCCAACAGTGGTCATCAAATGGGCATACAATGAATATCCAAAACTGAATATTCCAAACAGATCCATGTTTGTATATCATCCAATGGACGTCGTAAACACGTCCGAAATTGGGCATCTGAAAGAGATCAATGTAGAGACATCCGACAGACGTCGAAACACGTCTGAAACTGAACACCCTAAAGAAATCCAAGTAGGGACACTCGGTGGACGTCAAAACACATCCGAAACTTGACACTCCAAAGAGATCAAAGAAGGGACATCCAATGGACTCCAAAAAAGCGACCGAAAACGAACACTCTAAAAACTACAGAGTCATTGATTCTTGCAAACCGCCTTCTTAAAGAAGTGTCACACCGTCAAATTCTCGATCGTACCCCCATAATTAAAAAAACAAAATTAAAAACATTTGGTCAAAAATTGACAGAAGCCATTCAAAACTCCACTTACACCATCCCAATATTGACTTTACACGGCCCAAACTGAAAATCCCTGCGAAATCACCGGACAGAGTTATTTTTTGCACACTATTTCGTATCACAATAATTGGAAGATATAGAGAAAATGAAGGATGACATATCTCAAGTAATAGCCCAGGAAATAAAGGTTTGATGTTGGGGATTATTTGGAGAAAGCTGAATTTTGGCAACTTGTTAGATCATTACTAGAGGTGCATTTTCCCAAAAGAATCATGCCGTTGGTTACGGAGATATAATACAATTTCTGAAAGTTTGTAAATTTGTAGTTCGGGGGGGGGAGGGATTTGGGGAAAGCAAAGGGAGGAGAGCGGGGAATTTTGGGAAAATGCACCTCTAGCAATGATCTAACAACTGCCTAAAATTCAGCTTTCTCCTAATTATTCCCGACATTTGCCATTTTTTTTCCTTTATTTCCTGGGCTATAACACAACAACATGGGTCCCATGTGGGGTCCACATCGTTAGTGTCGATCAATACTGGTCCACTTTAACCCAGTGATGTCGCTTCACATGGGAATTACGTGCATGTGTGCATAAGGATAGGAAGTCAGTGTTTTGCATGAACGTATTGATTAGCTATGAAATGCATGTTAACAATTTGATTAAAACGTGGGGAAGTACGTATCAGTAGTTGGAATAACTTAGTTTATGTCTTCAGAGATCGTACAGCGGTGTTTCCAACCCTCTATACTGTATTGTTTTCGTATTAATTTATCTGTAGTAGCGTGGCTGAGTTGGTAGGACTCTGGGTTTCTAACGAAAAAATTCGTGTTCGCGTCCCGCTTGGAGGAGGTGTTTTGTTTTGTTTTTCTTAGGTATCCCTCAACACGGAATGGTTAATTTATGACCTTTAGGCATCTTTGTCTCAGACTGTCATGTTACTGGAAAGTCCGTATTTGTCTATGTAATCAATCATCACATGAACGTCTACGGGACGTAACCATCTAGTCTACTTTGGACGCCTTTGGCTTCTCCATTGGACGTATTGTGGACACAAATGGGTCATCCAGAAGACGTCCATTAGATGCCGTTGTGCTGTTTGGGTGTTTTAATAAGATAGTTTAATGTTTGTTTATCAAGTTTAGCACATTATTAAGCCCGATAAGCTCAAACCAAGTTATTGGCAACGTCTACTACAAGCTGGCATGCTATTTGGGGGACTTGATATCATCAGAGCTTGAACACGTAAATGCCCTTCACTATTCAATGGCTGTATATTCACTTATTAAAGTTCAAATATAAAGTCTCAATACCTGTCACATGCTTTGACCAGGATAGGGGAGGGGGGGGAGGGGGAAAGGAAATCATCAAGAGCCTAGTTTAAATTTTCATTCTGGCATTAGTGTTGTGTGACTGAAGAAAAGCCTGATAAAACCTCAGTTAGAATGGCCGACAATTGGGATCGATTAAAGGGTCTTTCGAATGTAAAGTCAATGCTCTACCAATATTTGATAAATAGTGCTGTACTTGAAAACTAGTAGGCAATTCATTCGTTAGAAAAGCATCAGAAAACAAACAGCAGGAACGAAATGTCAATCTAAAGAATTGGAACAAAATGACGTGAAGAAAAATAACATTAACTTCAATACCAATATTTGTCTTTTGTAAATGAGGTATTATGGCTTATATTATGCCTTTCCTATACGATATTAAGAATCCGGCTGATACAAAAAAAGTTTACAAACTGAGACTTGGAAAAATTGGAACTGTTTTAACTGTCCTGAAGAAATAGTTATAAAATTTCATGAACTTGAAGCGCTAAAGATTCAAATAAATCCCAATTGTCACCAAGGATTACTTTTAGGATGAGTTTGATTTCGCAGTAATTATGTTCAGATTTTTTAGAACGATTTACTTCTCAATTAAAATTGAAAATATTCCATGCTATCATATAAAGAATAACGCAAATTTTACTTTTTAACTGTACCACTTTTATTATGAAACAGGCATTCACTAAGAATCAGATTTCGCTTCTAACCCGATTAAAGAAATTCTTAGGAAGATACTACTATTAATACATACACTACTACTATAATTAAATATATTGCATGGAGTAAAGTATAATAAGAAGCAAACACGTATTATCTATAAAAGAGAGATGAAGGAAAATCAGAGTCCTTCAAAATGTTCAAGAAGAATGAAGAACAAGAACTTGACAAAACAAAACACATAATAAGTATGTACTAAAGAGAGTGTGTGGTATACAAACAATACTACTGACAAGAAAGAAGTTAAAAATAAACTGATTTAGACATTTCTGCCATCTTTACTCAAAACTTGCAATTTCATATTTTGTATTATTATTTATATTTGATTTCGAAAAAAATGTGTATGAAATCAAAAGCCAATGCACAGGAGCTTAGACATTTGTAGTTAGAGATAAATGGGGCAGAACGCGGCGAGCTTCCCTCTATATCCCTTGTACGGCGGTGCAGTTTGTGGATCAAGTCACGTTATGTACAGGCTGTAAATCGATGCTATATACTAAGCTCGATTGACCACGTATGTCCACGACAGCAATCTGAATTGTCTATGACCAGTGGCGGACGTCAATCTGATGCCCGGGGTAAGTGATTTTGATTTACGCCCTTTCACCAACACAATCGTGAGCGCAGAGTGCTACTGTTGGCCGTAATATCCTAGTTGCCCGTTATTCCGAGTCACTCGGAAAACTGGGGAACTCGCAGGGCACTCACTAGCCCAGTAGAAGAACTTCCCGTTCACTCGCTATAACCTAGGCATGATAATTAAAATTGAGATTGGGGAGAGTCATGCTTCTCAACTATCCGACTACAGACAAGCGCACAATTAAGAGTCCTGAGACGGCATAGTTACTGCGTCACCGACCACCATCGAGGTGAACTACTGATTTATCTTAACGAGCAATTACTTACTTGTGGAGACCGGCGCACAGTGGGACGAAACACCCCCAAATACAAGGCGAAATTAATACAATCTGAACACTCAGGGGAAATTTGGATGGATCTACCGAAATCGCTAAAAACAGCTGTTTAACGGGTTTCTTACATCACAGGAGATTTCTACATACGTTCGGCTATCGTGAGGTAAATTAAATGGGTTAATGAGGTCTCCCCAGGCAGAAAATCAACAGTGTTTCTTCCAGAATATTTTATTCGAGGGTCTCACACTCTCAAAATTTATAAATAATGCACATTTGTTCTAATGTGCTAAAGATATAAAACAACAATAGACCCTAATATTCCTTAACAATATATTGTATTTCCTTAGTTACTCTCAAAAGTAACATAAAAAATATGTGCTATTATACAATATAAGTATTTCAGTATACGTAGGCGCAATACAAATGAAAGAAATAGTAAAACTAAATGCTTTTCATGATATCAAGACTAGCTTGCTTGTTTTGAAGCAAATGAAATTTCTAAGCATTGTATAAAAATAATTATCGTATAAAAATAATTATTGTATAAAAACATATTTTTTTGTATAAAAATAATTAGTAAACTCTATAGATATGTGAAAAACACAGAGACTAGTAATTATCTTTCCAGGCTTCCATTTCCAAACTGGTCCTTGTCCAAGAACCATAAATTGTTGGGAAATTTACACAAACACTTTTATACACTTCTAAATTTTAAACACTAGAGAAAATTTACATGAATCTGGAAAATAGTTGGAGAAGGTTAGCCATGTTTTCCTTTTGCAAAATATATTGGAAAAAGATAAAATAATATACAACTTTTACTGTTAATTATATTTATGTCCTTTACCATCTCAAGAAATTCAAATCAATTGAAGCCTTTTGGAATCGAAAAATCTTACTAATGTATTCGAAAGTGATAAAACAAACTCAATAAATTTGTGAAATATAGTTTTTCCGATGTAGTATGTTACAAAAACTTTAGGAGATAACTCTCAACTACATTAAAGATATGATTGCACTGTAGCCGAACTAGAAACCTACCGTTAGTGCCTTAGTGAGGGAGAGACACCTGCCTTGGGCGCCAAAACTGGGGGAGGGGGTCGAAAACTATATATAAAAGAAAAAAAAACAAATGTACTAAGCGGCGAAGTAAAAAAATGTCAGGTTGAAAGCACGTTCGTCTTTTTCATGCAAATCACACGCACTTGGAGTTATTTTTTTGTTTTTCGCATTTTTTAAAATGGTTATATGTGGCATGCATATCATTACGTTTTGTTTTCTCGATTCCTATACAATATATTAAAATTAAAGTAATTAAAATTCCAATAAAAACGTGGGACGACACTTTCCACATACGCCTCGGGCGCTGAAATACCTCACAACAGCTCTTCTCACCATGTTTACATAACAAATTATTTGCCTCAATTTGTGCTGCAGACAGAAAATATACATAATCGCGTTCCGAAAATGTTAAAATAATTGTTAAATTTGAGCGGACATGCAGTAATGATTATGCGTTTTATAATTACAAACGAAGTAGCTTAGTGTCCATTGGACATTTTACTACAACATAAGATAGTTTTAGAGCTTATTTTTTAAATTTAATTTTGGAATGTTGTCCTAGTTTATTCGTCATCGTCCCACTGTTGAGCAGCGTGGGCCCCATGACACTTAGGGCCCGGGGCGGGGGTCTCGCTCGGCCCTCTTGCGTCGCTATTTTACACGACATTAGCAAACATTATCTACTTGAACCAAGTGGTTGATAGTAGACCGTCACGTTCGTAGCTTAATAACAGAGCACTGCGCCGGTGAACAGGACACTCAATTTCTATTGATTGTCTACGAAAAGACTACTTTTAATGCGCACATATCTGAATATGTTGACCCACATCGTCTACATACTCTCTCAGGAAACGAATAGAATAATAATAAAAAAGGTATTTTCCCACTCTCCTGTTCCCGTTACACTACGACATTTCCATTCCGCTAGGACGATTAGAACAGGAGTATCATTCATGTTTTTATATTGGGTACTTGCAGAACATACAGTATATCTGTTTTGATATGCCACTGGTAAGCGGATGGTGCTGTAAATGTGTATATCGTAGTCACGCAATCAGGGAAAGATTAGAACAGCCACAAACAAAAGCAGTGAGTGCGAACTAGCAGACAGCGTACTGTGTCGGTTAAATTGAGACCCATAAAAAACACGTCAGGCACTGTTTACTTTTTGAGTTCGATATAGACAGTAATACGGCCGCAACATTCGGCAATTATCTGGTGAAGATGCAGTTAAAGATGACATGTCATGTCATCAGTGCTTTCGAAAATTCAGGGATGGAGACAAGAGCTGTCAAGTTCAACCACTGTCTGCACGTCAATCGATATTTTCCGAAGAGGATCTCTACCAAGTCATCCAAAACAACCCGAATCTATCTGTAAAGGAATTGGAAGAAAACTTCCAGTTGAACGATGGTTCAAATCGTTGAGTTTCACGCAAAGTTCGATCGCTGAGTGCAACTCAACGGAAGAGGTGCGACCTGTATTTCCTTGCTTTCCCGGTACACAAATGTCCGATTATTGACACGCACTGTCACGGGTAATAGGAACTGAGTTTCCTACCGGAAAGTAAAACGTCAAAGAACTGTGTGTCGAGTTTCTGAATCACATTCATCGACGATCTAACCAGAACTTTATCCAAAGACGGTGATGATATTCAGTGTGTGCTGGGATGTCAAAGGCATAATTCACTGTAAATTTCTAGAATTTAACCAAACTATTAATGGCACCTTCTACTGTCAGCAGTTGTACAGACTGCGAGCAACATTGCGATCGAAGCGGCCAGGTCTCGTCAATCGCCAAGGAGTCATAATCCACCAAAAAATGATGTCATCATCCGCCAAAATATGATGGATTTTGGTTGGGAAGTGTTACCCCACTTGCCCTTCTGAAATAGACCCTGTCGATTACCACCGGCTTCAGGCTTTGCAGAACTCCTTCGCTCGAAAAAATCTTTGGCGGTGGGAGGCGGTGAATACTGGTGTACAACAGTTCTTCGAATCCAAATCTCAGAACTTTTATGGGTTGTCTCCTAAAAGAAAGATGGGAAGAGGTCATCGACTGGGAAGGTGATTATGTACAAATCTATGTAAGTTCCATTTTGTGTTGCTCGTCTTCTATATGTGCACCAAAAATAGGTAGAACTTTCGAATGTACCTAATACTCTGCTGGCCATTAAAATGCAACACCAAGAAGGAGAGAAGATAGCATTCCCAAAATTTGCAGATATATATCGGTGCAAGTAGCAGATGATTAAACTTACCTCTCTGTGCTATGCCTTGCAACGTGGCGACAGCGGAACAGAACTGCCGAAGATCAGTAGAAAATGGGCCCTTTCAGAACAAGTGTAACACGGCGAGGCATAGAGAGGGTGCCCTCCTGGGGTATGGCAAGCCATGCGTCTTCGACACGATGCCAGAGCTCATGCACTGTAGCAGGAAGAAGTTCCTGGTGCGAGAGGCATTGCGCAATCATGGACCACACGTGTTCAATCAACGAGGGAATAAGGGAATGCCCCGGCCAACAAAGCAGGGAAACATTGTCTCGAACCAGGAAAGCTAGAACATCACTTGCTACATGCAGGTGCGCGATATCTGTTGAAACATAGTCCCCGGCAGTGCCTGCACTAAAGGGACCACAAGCGGGTCTAACACATTTCCTATGTACTGTTGGCTGGTCCCATCTCCATACACACGAACGGCCATGGAATCAAAATGCACTCCACGCAATAAAGCTGGTGCAGGACCGATACAAACTTGTGCCACATTATCGCCAAATATGGGTGCGGCCATCATGATGCAGCAGACAGATGCGGGGTTCGTGTGAAAAGAGTATGTTTTGCCATTAGGCTCTCCATGTGTGACGTGGTTCTTTTCCTATATACATGTGTCTATTTATGGATTTCAAGATGTTTAGTTGGCATTGGAAAAATTCATTAGCAGAATGTTTGATAACTGTTTCTCCCCTCTTCATCACCACAAAACACTATTAATCAATCATACATTCCACTGTCCTCATATAGCGGTATTGATCAATCAAAACCAACGATCACAAATCCTTACATTCCAACTTATCCTTTGCTGCCAAAATTCAGTAAAATCCTTTCAGATCCACTTAAGGAAATATCTTCTTCAGATCAAAATTTAGACAATCAAGCAGCAAATCCATCATTTATTGAGAAAGAAGACAATTCAAACAATAAATATGTTATCATTATCCGTAAAGCCAAACAAGAGCTTCTAAATCCTCTACACTGATACAGACAAATAAATGAGAAGTTACCAAATATAGATCTAACTGTTTACCAAACAGAGAAATGTACAGGATACAAAATTCATTTTAAAGAAAATTCCAGTAAAGATAAATTCCTTAGAAATTATAAAGATGCCGACTTTGGACCCCAAGCTCAAATTATTTCCACAATGAAAAAAAAAAAAGAACCAGCAGCTCAACACCAGTTACTAAAACATCTTTTTCATATGTGATTCTGGATCTTTGCACAAATACAGAAGATGAGGATGTCAAAAATTATCTTTTCAAACGAAAAGTTCCTATTACAAATGCAGTTCGTATAAGAAATAGTAAGGGATCTTTAACAATGATACGACTTTTCATGAAAGATTCCTCATTAGTTAGCCATCTCATCACAAATGGGTTAACAATAGGATTCACACGCTATGCTGTTGCAGAATAATTTTCCAATGAACGTCCATTTCTTTTTTGCCGAACGTCCATTTATTATCAATATCACTCAGGACAAAAACGCCAAAATGATTCTAACTGTTACAAATGCGGAGAAAATCATCGCAGCCATACTTGTTCGGTTACACCAAATAAAAACTACTGTGCAAGATGCAAGAAGTGGAGACATCGTAAAGCGGCTTCCTTGACCTTATCAAGGCCACCAAAATAATCCGATCAAAATATACAGATCAGATAGTAACTAAGACTAAAATAATTCAGATACCGATCTGAGTGATGGAGCCAAATGCACAAACAAGGATTTAGGAAAAGCAAACTTTAGTTCAAAATTCAGAAAAGAAGTTTTAAAAAAATCCAAGAAAAGATAGATTAAATTCTGAGATAGGTAACTTCGGAACACTACGTCTTGATAGGCCTGTACTTATATTTGCTATACTTTCAATAATATGATGTAAGTTAATAATTAAGTCAAAACAGCGAACATCGAATTATACTGATATTGCTAAATTAATTAACTGCCCACTTAAGCTAATTATTTGCAAAAACTGTGGTTGCGTTTCACAAAGCACATATAGAAGAATCCTACAAATCACGACAATTTAAACTATGAGTTTCTTTGCCATCTGGCGTCGTTATATTTAAATTCGTTACTCCTAAATAAATATATACTGAATCAACGAATATGTAAAAAGAAAAATAATAATAATAGGGCATTCTACGGTAGTAACTTTGACTTCGACCCGTCACTATTATCCGTAACATTCTGGTTAAAATCCACAATCACAAACATCCAAACCGCAGCCGGGATTCGAACCTGATACCTTCGAGACACTGGCTTAGCGCCTTAGCCCACACGGCTAGCTCAATGAATATGTGTATGTGTATAAGAGTCATTCTGATTTTTTTTTTGTTCGAAATTTAAGTCACTCTTGAATTAAACTAAGCATTTTTGACTGAAATGTCTATTGAGCATTGAAGTAGGTACAGGACAACGTATGTTCATCTACCCTCTTACAATTAATTTGCTTAAAGCATTTCTCCATTCTTAGAAATACATCAGAAACATTGAAATGTCACTCCACGGTTTTGGCTCGCAACCACATTATTTGATATCGTGATATTTATCGTTCCTGCAGGTAATGCATTAATTTCATTTTCTATTGGACATTAGTTTGTAAGAACATTGCTTTTTTTAAAAAAAAATATTAGGGAAAAGAAGGTCTGTAAGTTACTTGAAATGTGCTATATAAAATTAAAAGTTGTCTAAAAAAAGGTGGTATATTTGTCACCTGAATAGAATGGCTGATACATTTTAAGTATTTTTTAAAAAAATCACGAGACTTGATTTCCGATTATATCACTCTGCTATTGCCGACAGTTAAATTTTAATGTCTTATTTGGATATAAATAAAATATTACATCCAATTGAAATGGTGCAATTAAACCAATATGAATGAAAATAATATATATTTACATTTTTCTACATTAGCACCATTTTGCCTTGCATCTGTGTAAGGTGTTCTACTTCAGTGTCTGAAATTTAAGTTGTATGCGAGTCATTACTACTTATTGTCTCTCTTTTTTTTCTTTATTTCTCCCTCTTGCTTTCTCATTCATACGTACAGTCGCACATTCTCTCTTTCTCTCTGCTCTGCTTCTAGTGGAAATTAATGAAAATGGTCCCTTTTTTTTTAAAGCAGCGAATTGATATAGATGAGTTTCTGCGGGAGTCGCAAACAGCTTGCCCTTTAGACGCTCTACAAACGCTCCTAATGTATTACCTTAAAGTGTGAGTGGGAATGCGGGTGCTTGTGAGAGTGTTTTTTTCTTCTGACGGTATAAATGGTATACTTCTAGTCCATGTGGAACATTCGAGATGGTTATTGGTGCTTGGCTGTAGTAGCCAATATTATATATGAAAACTTGGAAAAAAGGAAGAAAAAAGAGCATTAGGGTTAAAATTATGTATTGTATATAAAATCCTCTTTTTAGAAAATATTTCTAGATAAGTGTTCTTTTTAAAGAAAATTTCGATATAAAGGTGAAAGAACAGAGTAAAAGCTTTTGCGTAGGAACCAGAGCTTTTGTGTAGGGCCACTGGGTCAATCGGATCATTCGAGTTAATTTTGGACCGGATGCTTCAGGACTCTGTGACCCGATTTCTATCCAGTGACCCGGACAACAAAGCAGAGTTTTCAATTATGTTCTTGCTTCGAAACAGTGTTTCTTTTAGTGCTGACCTGGACTGGAGGTGTGACGCCCAGAGGAAGATAAATATGACGCCCAAATTTCTCAGTTCATTAGAGTACCCAAACTGGTTTCAGCTCTGGATTAGCAGTGAAATGACGTAGTTCCTTTCGCTGTTCTTTAATGCTTCTATTATTTAATTAATTTTACTTCTCTGCTACATATTGATTCCCTGAAACCGAATAACGGAATGGTGAAGGAAGCGACCTGGCTTATTTGCATGCATCATTCCGAATTTCGGGTGGTAGAATGCAGCAAAAGTTCTCCTAAATATTCGAAATGTCTCCCATCTGAGCTTGGATCGTATTTTGTTGATGCCCGAAAGGCCATTCTTAAGAATGAGCCTTTGTCATTATACCGCAATATATTGCTTAATATTTACTGTTCATGTGGCATGTCGAATTGCAGTTAGGACGTCGAAATCACTGAGTGACATGTAATCAACAGTTTGATTGTATAGATAGGTCGATACCAGAATTTCTCGATACTTATTTCTGATCTTCGATACTCGATACTTTCTTCAAAATTAAAATGCAAATCATATATTTGTAATTAAAAGTAATATATAAATTAGAGATGGATCGATACCAAAATTCCTCGATACCTGATACTTGTGCTAATTTCTTACCTTCGGTACTCGCTATTTTCTTCAACATTGTTCTACAATGCAAATGATACATATGAAGCATACAGGAAAACAAGGGGTAAGGTACACTTTACAAAATGAGTTTGCATCCATAACAAATACTACGCAATGACAGCTAACTGCTCAGAAATGTTGACTCTAAAAGCTAAAATATTCTTCAAGTTATAACGGGTTTAAAAATATGAAATACATGGCAGTGAATGTGAAAATTTGGTTTTAAAATGCATTTCACAATAAATCACCTTTCATGTCCATTTCCCCTTCTGTCCCTGTACGCTTCAAATGTAATTAAAAGTAATATAGAGATAGGTGGATATGAGTATTTCTCAATACTCGACGCTGGTACTTTCTCTTCCCTTCGGTACTCGATGTTTTCTTCGAGTGTTCGATTTGCTAGAAATTACGAAGGGGGAGGATCCTAAAACTAGTCGTTGCTGCTAAGTTTCAACATACTTACTGCCTGTGCGGGCAGAAATACAAAGATTTTATCCCCGGTTGGGATGATATTCGGAACAACAACTGAGGATGAAATCCTCAAGCACCAAGAAAAATTCCCGGGATCCCCCAGTCAAATCGAACACGGGTTCTTCAACATTGTTTTATGATGCAAATGATACGTATATAATGAAAAGTATCGTATACATTAGAGATAGGTCGATACCATAATTTCTCGATATATTTTTTACCTTTGGTACGTGGTACTTTCAACATTGTTCTACCTCGCACAGAGCAGGTACATTATAGGAATATGCTACGAATATCCCCGTGGGAATATTGAAATATTCCAAGGATATTGTACGATATTCTTGGTATGTGCATAGAATATTCTACGAATATCTGAATGTCCAGAAAGAGCGCATATCCTACGCAAATTCCTGGGGATATCCCAAGAATATTTACGAACATGTCGAGAAGAATTACACTACTCAACAAGATTTTGGCACAGAAATTAGAATATCCGATTCTAATAGAACTTTTCACGTAGAATTCAAATATGTGGGCAAATGGTGAACGGAACATGAACTTCGGTGTACCCATGATCTGGAGGGAACCAAAAGATCATTCTTCGGACTGCCACTTTTGTATGACACAGATAAAAGGAATTACCAGTAAATCTAAGCACACAGTGCAGTACCCTAATTTGCCATCAGCAATTAGGCCAGTTCCACACAATGCAGAATTACCAGTACCACAACCTCCAGCTCATCTTACTGTAGATGAAGATTACGTACTTGAGGCAACTGCTGAAGTACAAAATGAGGAAGATGATCCTACATATGTAGGAAGCACATCTACATTCGAGCCCCATCTGATAACTCAGGGTTAATACTCTCCAAAATACAGACAGAACTTCTTGCTTCTAGACTTAAAGGCTGAAATCTGCTCCATCGTGACACTAAAGTCTGTGTTTTTCGAAAGCGTCATGCAGAATTTCAGAACTACTCTTCTAAAGAAAATGATTTAGTTTATTATTGTAACAATGTTTGTGCTGTCGTGGATACACTCGGACATGAACATGTAAGTACAGAGTGGAGATTGTTTATTGACTCTTCATAAACTAGTTTGAAGGCAGTTCTTTTGCACAATGGCAACGAATTTCCTTTAGTGCATTTTACTTATGCAACTAACATGAAGGAAACCTATGAAAACATCGAAATATTGTTAGAAAGAATTCAGTATGAGAAATGCAAGTGGACCGTTTGCTGTGATTTAAAAGTCATTTCTTTGTTAATGGGTTTGCAGCTTGGTTATACGAAATATTGTTGTTTCCTGTGTGAATGGGATAGCAGGAACAAAGCGGAACATTACAACAAAAAGGAATGGCCAAAGCGTGTATTAACTCCTGGACAGAAGAATGTTGTTTATCCCTCACTGGTGAGCTCTGGTAAGATAATTCTACCTCCTCTTCATATAAAGTTGGGGTTTTTCAAAAATTTTGTTAAGGCAATGGACAAAAGTAATGCAGGATTTTGTTATCTGAAGGAAAAATTTACTCGGGTTAGTGACGCTAAAATCAAGGAAGGGAGTTTTGTAGGCCCCCAAATAAGATGTTTGATTCGTGACAAAAAATTTGAGAATCTCTTAACTCCGGTTGAAAAAGCAGCTTGGTGTTCATTCAAAAGTTTAACAGAGAATTTTTTAGGAAACCATAAAGCCCCAAACTACCGTGAAATTGTGAGTGATTTCCTGCAATCATTCAAAGAAATGGGTTGCAACATGTCCCTTAAAGTCCATTTCCTAGACTCCCACCTGGATTTCTTTCCTGAAAATCTCGGTGGCGTTAGTGATGAAAGTGGGGAACGTTTTCATCAGGGCATTTCCGCCATGGAGAAGAGGTACCAGGGACAGTGGAGTTCACAAATGCTAGCAGATTACTGCTGGACGCTCAAGAGAGATGTTCCAAAAGCCAAACATAGAAGAAAGTCTACAACTAAAACATTTTAGTTAAGGTAAGTGTTCATTTGTTAACCCTTAACACTTCTTTGGTAACGTACATATGTGGCAAGCTTTGTTTAGTTTAGTTTAACGATAGAAACAACTATTTATATCTCTAGATAGAATAACACGATTCACATGAAATTAACATGATCTATTGAGTAGACATAAATCTATATTTTGGTGCAATTCCAGTTTCTATATCAATATATGAATAGTGACATGAGACAAAAACATTCTTATAAACTACTTTTTGGAGGCAATTTCCCTCAAAATCCCTCTAGAAATTCCCTCATATAAAAAATGGCGACACTATGTATACATCATAGTAAAGTGTGTTTCATTGCGAATCCAATGAGGTATAAACCGTGCTTATATTGTAATTACCGTGGAAGTTACATGTGATTATCTGCACGTAAATAACAAATTTCTGAAAATAACAAATTTTTCAAGGTCACGTGGGTGTCACGGGAAAATGGTGGGTGATGGAGAAAATCTGATTACATATTTGAATTCTACGTGAAAAGTTCTATTAGAATCAGAGTAGATGAGTACGAGAAATTTGTTGTTTTTACGTGGCAACACCGCAGGTTAAAGTCCAGGTCAGTGAAAAAAGAAAAAAGAAAAAGAAGAAGAAAAGAAAAAAAAAGATTTTTTTACTATGCATATTAAATTGAACCTGTAAGAAAGGACTTGGCAGGACAGGTTGAGGTTATAGTGCTAGGAGAGTTACATAATGGGAAGGCTAAACTTATGACATTTATTTTTGATGGGGGGTACTATACATATTGGGAAGGCGGAACGTATTGTACAGAAAACAACAAAAAGTGTGTCCGACGCAAAGGACGTGTTC
>JAGDQP010015231.1:16963-43251 GCA_022664845.1 Lepisma saccharinum | reverse complement strand
TTGTTCAATTTTTTCTTATACATTGCCTAATCTCCCTTAGACATTCAATACCTATGTATCGTACAATGTGTGAAAGATTTAAAATTTTTATACTTCGTCTAAACACATCACATACTTTATACAATAGGGGATTTTATACTGTCAGTAATATATACAAACATATACAAACGTAAAATATGTTGTTGTTTTTTTTAATTTAGAGCTCACAACTGGTGGGTTACCATTGCCCAAGACAATTTAGATCGGTAAGTTGTCTCAAATAAAAATGATTTTCCTAAATAAAAGATTCTAGAAAAATATTAGATTTCTACCACCATATACACAACCAAGTAAATGTGTACGTGGAAAAGGGAATGATTAAATAAATGAAACAATCCTCATAGCTATTAAACACAGGGCAGAAGTAACAACACGTACCTCACTTGGCTTCCACGTAATAAAATTCGCTTCTGTTTCCGAGATAAGTCTTGTTATTTCTAGAACACGAACCAATTAAGACAGTTCTCTAAGCTATGGACCTGAAACTTAGTGTCACTTCCTCGCAGTTTACGTTAGCCAGCACATATATTGTATTTATGTTGCACTATAACTTCAGAATAACTGACAGGAGTGAATTATAAAAATCAAAGATCACCGGATCTCGAATAAACTGAAAACAAAACAGCAAATTCACATGCTGATTATGAATTTAAACTACTTCTTTCAAGACGCTTTCGTTGACATTAGAATAGAAGCGGTTCTACAATGCCAAAAATTTCAAAGAAAATAAAGCTCTACAGCTTCACACGGATTACAAAGCAATAATCAGGGCTCGAAAAGTTTTCTGACCTAGGAGCCACTTCTGAAAACCAAGTGCCACAATAACGCAAATACAATTTGATGCATGTTTTGGTCTTAAATTCTAATTACTGGTATCAAAAGTACCATCTTACATTAGTTTACAGGCTATCCTTTGAAGATTACAGTAATTGAAGGCAAGCACATGACTGTTCTGTAACTCGCCGATTGACGTCTAAGTATACAAGGGATGTAAACGCACAACACTAACTCAGTGGAATTACATGTATTTGAGGTTCAAGGTAAATTGGAAACTTTGAACTATGTAGCGAATTTATTTTAACTTGCTTTTAATCCATCCAAGCACATACAAATCAGAACTACTAGTAGGTAAGAACTGGTAATACTATGGTAAAAAAAAAGCTAGGCGCCAGACTTATGTTTCCAGCTCACATGGTGACCCGGATTTTTCAAATTTATGACCTTTAGGAATGTAAAGCTCAGGCCGAGATAGGGGAAGGTGTCGGCCAGGGACCATGTTAAAGGTGACGTCTATGGCAGAGCTACCTAGCGGATGGATTCAAAATCACGCGCTCTGAACAAAAATCAGTCAGTTTTAGCGCAGCCAGAAATGGGGAAGCGTGATAAGTCTATCTATTATGAAGTCTACGTCCAAGGATTGTACGTACGTAAAGTTTATGATTGAGTGAGTGTAACATAAAGGGGCAACACAATATTATCATTTTCACGTAACTAACAAAGCGCTTTACACACCACCCTGTAAGCTGCATTCTTCAATCATAAACTTTTCCCAAATACAATTCTTAAGTACAATATTTGAGTCCCTGTGAATTGCTAAGCCAATAAGTATTACGTCAATATTTGTAGACACATTAGGTCACTTGTGACGATGCCGCATCATTTGGGTGCCTCTAAGCATGTTTCGAGTTCCACAAAGGATTTCTTTTACTTCTTCGATCTGAGAAATTTACTAGTTTATAACCATTGCTTGCTGAACACCCTGTACTGAGCATAAATTTAAAACTGACCCGAATACAGTCGCACTTTAACCAACTTCACGAAAATTTCAGATTATTGTCGGCAATTGGGACTCCATTTTCAGTTGGTAAATAAACAAAAACCCCGTAACATATTAATAAAAGGAAGAGGGAACAGATTGCTTGCTCATGGATTGATGAACAAATTCTTAACTATAAACACAATTATTCCACATCAGGTAATCTTCAATTGCGCGACTTTTATACAAATCTAAAACAAAGATGGATAAAAATTTGCACAGGTAAACAATGTATGTATTAAAAAAGGCATCATCGATTTTATTAAATCAAAGCAAAATCTTTCACTGAGTAATATTAAAAATAAGAACAGTATCGTCAATTAAACACCAGCACACTCAAAACTACAGGATAAAGTAAAGAAATAAAGGGGTACTTGCAAATTTAACTTCGTGATGTTTACGTCCTTCATAACAATCCGGAGCAGTAGGTGGTGGTTACCAGTTTACAAGGGAAATCAGAATTATACGTACTAATATTGTTACTTACATTATTCTATGATATACCTAGAACATAGTAAGTTAAAGTGTCCCTGTATTAACGTTGATATAATTGTGCAGCTAAAATATCTTTATAACGAATTTTACAGGACCCGCAACTTTATTTCATTATAACGAAAATTCGTTGTAAAGCACACTGTACTGGAAAATAAGAATATAGGATTTTTACTGAGATTTTCAAGTTTTCCTACAGTATCTACTATTTCTATGCGTCCCTGGTACTTATTGCATGTTAAAAAGTATTTACACGAGCATCACCATATTTTGATATAAAGAATACAAGGTCGCGAGCTAGTTTAGATGATCGACTACAAAGAATACAATAATCACCAATGACTCGTCAGGTAGGTTTCGCCCCTCCCTATCTCTTTTCCCTTTCACGTAGCGTTGCCATATGTAATTTGAAGTAACAAGGAAAGGAATGTTATGGAAATATTTGGCTGCTAAGATATTTATTCAGATAAAATAATAACAATAAAGTATACAGACATTTCCTGGAAAGCATCCTGATGAAAAAAGGAACTGAAAACCCTCCAGAAGAAACAACTTTAATTTATTAAAACGAAATTTTAAGTTTATTGTTGTGTACACGGAAACGAACGGAAAAAGAAACATCTCGCTTTTGCGGATTAATATTACATTTCGTTGTAAAGAAGGAATTTCTATGTATCCTGGACTCGGAAAGCGTTCATTATAGCGAGAATTTGTTATAAATAAAGGACGTTGGCTGTAATGAATATCTTTTAAGACAAGTAAATGGCGTTTTAAGTGGGGATTTCCAAAACTTCGTACGGAAATTTCGTTATAATGACGTTTCTTGTAACGGAATTTTACCTGTATTTACATATGGCTCACTTCATCTACATATGAAAGTATTCTACTCTGCACCTTCAACATAGATTGAGACAAACATTTAAGTTCAAAAACTGAATAACATAAACGGGTAATTAACTAAATCAGCTAAGAATTATAACAAGTGGCAATAAAAGAAACCAATATTATGACCATTTAGTCGCAATATACTGTTAATAGAGTACAATATTACACCCACCTAACTTCAGCCAGAAGTCTTGAAGTGTGAAGTCCGGGAGAGGTTTCCTCGCTTCACCACCTAGAAATAGAACGAATACATAAGTAATCACACGGAATAACTCAAGTTTCAAATGATATCGTAGTTACTCTATCAATCGAAATTGGAACTGCTGTATATGGTTGGCTTGTGTACAGTTTCAGGTAGTATGGCAATGCATATTGTTAATACATTTCTTCACAACTGGTATTATGGACCGAATATTTAACAAAGGATATAAAGGTTCAATCCTCATCCCAAACACCACATTTCTCACTTTTCTGTGTGCACATTTTCAAGCAGAAACAAGAGTTAGCTTAAGTACAAACTTAAATCGCTTAAAAAGCTTTTGAGTGCAAAATATTTAAAACGAAGACTGGTGTATTCTCTATATATCTACAGCTGTCGTGTTCCCAATCCTCGTCAGCGTAATCAGTTTAGGAGAATACACAACTCGTATTATCAGATAATATCCATGAAACAATTCTTACAGATGAAAGAATTTATATTCTTAAATTTCTGTCACAACCTGTGAACCAAGAACAATCTATTACAGACTGATCCCAGGAACATGCTTGATAGTCCACCAGAAGATTGTAATAACAAAAATTCAAGTGTAAAAGCCGCAGTAATGCCCATTACCGGTTGGTTAGTTCGCCCTATGAAGAATAATATATTCATAAAAATACTTCACACTCATGTGTATTTTCGTAGAATATTTACTTAAATGCTTATGGTTGCTTAGCGACCCCTGATTTCACATTTTGCATGTATACTACTCTGTAGACCTTACATTCCTGTTTGACAACAGTCTTTCAAAAATTACGTCAGCATCCAGGGAGAGGGAAGGAGTTCAAGTCTTGCTTACTTTTGGTGGACGTCTATGTATTAGGGTCATAAGTGGAGGGAGATATAAAATGAATAAAATGGGTCGATGTAATATCTTAACTACCCCACATGCACTTGCTCACAACTATACATTTTGTTGCCTAGTATTTGTATGTTGAGGTCTCCCGTAATTCCTAGGAGTTACCTTATACCTTGTGTAAAAGATGCTGCTTGCGCTGCCAATTCATTTTCTAGAACACAACTGCTGCTTTCAGTGGTTGCAGATGTTTGCACGATTAGAGTTGGTACACAATGCGGTTGGAGCACTGTTTCATTCCCCTGAACCTTTCACAAAACGACTGATGTTCACCATACTCTGCAGTTTAGCATCGAACAGCTGCTTGTGCTTCTCTCCTTTAACGTGACTTAAAACAGCCTGTTTATCCATGTTACTTAACCCAACCTTTGTCTTACACATAGTGCAGAATGAATTAACGATATTTTCAACTGGTTTTAGCCATTCAGAAAATTCAGAATTCAGGACCCATGAATTACTAAAGACTGTCCGTTTTGCAATATTGGAATGCCTTTGAATCACAATCCTTTCAAAATTTGAAAAGAGAAATTTTGTACAATTAGATGTAAAGGTTGTAACAAATTATTTCAAAAATTTAGCTTGTATTAAAATAGTTGGTTTCACACAGACATTTAAATCTGCATTGGACACTGCAGGTTAGATTTACCTAGGCAAGCACAAGTAAACCGTGAAAGTTGAAGTATAAACCGAATTTAAAATCGGTGCAACATATGCGATATTTATAAATGTATTGTTTCTAACTTTGTAATTTTCAACAAGACAAGAAAATTAAAATTGTTTATAAAATTATTAAAATTTTAAATTGTTTATAAAACTTCCAGAAATATTACGAATTTCCCTGACTATTCCAGGTTTTCTAGACACCATGCTGAACGTATTTACATTCATAAAGAAGCGAAAGTAATACCAGGATTTAAAGTTCTCAAAGGTCGACTGACCTTGTTGTTCTAAGGAAATCTCGTGTACTAGTTTAAATTTAAGCTGTTACTTGCCTATCGGTCAGAAAATCCACGTGCATTGAAATATATATACAGATGCTTATCAGAATAATGGAAACACCTGAACGAAAGTGCAACTTACCAGATTAATATGGTGTCGGGCCACCATTCGCCTTCAGAACAGCCTTGATGCGACGTGGGATGGAGGCATAGAGGTCGTGAATGGTAGCAAGTGGAATATTACACCATTCCTCGTGCAGGGCATCGGCCAGTTCTGTGAGAGAGGATGAAGGTGGAAATTGTCGCCGGAGTCGTGTTTCCAAGATGGACCACAGATGTTCAATTATGTTGAGATCTGGAGATTGGGCGGGCCAGGGGAGGTGTTGAACTTCATCCCGATGTTCCTCAAACCACGCTGCAACAACTCCAGCTGTGTGAATGGGTGCATTATCATCCTGGAATATGGCGTCATTGTCCGGGAACAACATCCGGACCATAGGATGCAAGTGGTCTCCTAAAATTGCGACATAATCGTTGGCAGTGATGCGTCCGCGAAGTGTGACCACAGGACCCAATGAAAACCATGATATTGCGGCCCACAGCATCACCGTGCCGCCGCCATGTTTCACAGTTGGGCGGAGACACTGCAGATCATACGCTTCTTTGGGCGTTCTCCACACACAAACACGGCCCGTGGTTTGGAATAAGGTGAATGGTGACTCATCCGACCATACCACACGTTTCCAGTCGTCAACGGTCCAAGTTGCATGGTCGCGGCACCATTTGCGGCGTGCTAAAGCGTTCTGGTCCCTGATGAGAGGTTTGGCCCGTGCAACACGACCCCGTAAGTTCATGTCATGTAATTCGCGGCGGACTGTGATTGTCGAAACAGGTTGGGGGAGGTGCTGATTGAGTTCCTCCGTCACTTGCGCCGCAGTGGCACGACGGTTCCGCGTGACAATGCGCTTTAATACCCGGCGTGCCCTGTCACTGATGCTTTTCTTCCGCCCACTGTTCCGCTTCCCCGATGTGGTTTTCCCGTGTGTTGTGTAGGCCGTCATCACCTTCGACACTGTCCCTGGCGACACACCTAACACACTAGCCACTGCCGTCACACTCACTCCACATAACCGCGCACCAACAATTTGCCCTCTTTGAAACTCTGAGAGGTCTCCCATTTTACACTACCTCCGTCTGCTGCAGCCACTGCACACTCCTGTTCCACGACGCCTGACGTAGTATGGAGACCGACCTAACACACCACCACCAGCAGTCCGGCGCTGCGGTCGCCACGACACCACTGCCAACCCATACATCTGACGTGTTGCCAACTACAGGTGTTTCCATTATTCTGATAAGCATCTGTATATATAAATGCGCAACTTGCCGTTAAAGCACCAAATCGTGGATGACCCAGAAATTACTAAAGGATTGATTTGCGAACTGTCTCAGGTATGCCAGTATTACTTACGAAAGGAATTCAGTGTAAAATTTTATTTATATTAGAATTTGCGCCATAAATTCTACCTCATGTGGGTGTCCTCCAAAGTTTTAAAAAGCCCGGGTATTTTTAAAAAAAAAACAGCCCAGGGCGGTTTTAGAAATAAAATGAAAGTGTATGTAAATGTAAAGCTGTGTACAGACCTACTGTGAAATCAGGAGGCTTGCGGCCAACTTCTAGTGTGTTTGTAGGAGGGGGAGGGGGTTACTTCATGGTATGTGCACTGGATTCATGTTTTAGTGTGGTTTGGAGCCCAAGGTAATTGTTGGTCCCGGCATTCCGCCATTCATATATGGGACTGAGGAAAATAAGAGAGAAGTCCATTCGGGATGTTCTCACTGATACGCCTGAGCAGGGACTGATTAAAAAAAATCTTTTAAGGCCTTTAGGCAACTCTGAATCAGTCCGTATGAATGATGATGGGGGAATCATAGGAATAAAGAAAGTGGGAGGAAACGTGAGGACACCGAGAAACCAAACGCACATAGTGTTTGTCCACCACAAAGCCCACATGAACACGAGCCGGGATCGAATGTAGGACCCCACGCATCAAAGATGAGTGCTCTACCAATGAGCCACCGTGGCCCGAACAGGATCTGAATTGCCCCTCAACCTTCCCAGTGTCACTTAGCCGTCCAGCACACTAACCTCCAAACCACAATTGACGTTTTATTTATTTTTTTGTATTATAAATACCTTATTAGTTCTGTGTTCTGGATAGTAAGTGCTCTGGGGCAGTCCAAAGCCGCCTCCCCTACCCCTGAAACCAAAGAAAGGTTCTACTCACTGGCAACCAAAGGTCCTTCGTGGTAGTGAGCGTCATGACGCGTGGACCCCAAAAAGAACTTGCAAGGGTTGTTAGAGTACTGATCAGACTTTCTATAGCACCTCCTTTGCTTTTCGTTAGGGACCTGCTGATATTATAACTTCAATATTGCCTTCATGTTGGTGATCAAGTCCTGTGTGTTAAAATTGCTAAATTTGGAAGATTGGCAAGACGTTAGCAATAGAAGCAAAAGTGGATTAAGTGTTGTCCTTATTGGGTAACTTAACGCTTCCAAAACTATGTGTCGGGGGCTCACCCGACAATTTCCGGGTTCCCGGCTGGGCCAGACTGCCCCTATAAGTGCCGTATCAATATTGTATCTGTTTGAAAAATTAAGTTATTATTGATAATATTTGTAGAGTGTAGTTTGAATTTGATACGACAAAGACGTAGTTTATAATTTTATGATAAACTTTAACAATAATGCCATTTGTAAGTAATTTGTTAATAAAGATTGAAAGTAAAGACCATCAAAATCGATAGGGTCAGGTGGGGCTATTATGAAACGAAAAATAAAACTTTTGTCATAACTTGGTTACGCTTTGCATAAAATAATCCAAAAAAAATATGCTACTGTTAAGAATTGAAAGGGGTGAATTAAAAAATGAGGTGCTATCATTTTTTTGTAAAAAAAATTAAAACGACATTTCATAATAGCTTCTGACTTGGGGCTATTATGAAACACCTGCGCGGCCATTGAGAAACAACACTGCCATGACGAAGAGATGCACGTGACAGAATTGGGGGGGCTATTGGGCAACATGTTAGGCCTTCTTGTTTCACCTGTAAAAATCTGGCTTTAATCGAATGAATGGTGTCCAAGATATGGGTCAAAATGTAAAGTCACTTTTTCGCACGAGAAAATAAGTATGGCTAAAATGTGGGCCAGTTCGTAAATATTGTACGTCATGAGGTGAGGTAGTTAAATAAATTTGTAGTCATACCTCGTGCATTGATAGGTCTATAAATGTCGAAATAAAATGCAATAAAATTGGAGAGAGAGATGTTTTCCCAAGAAAGTACACATCTTTCTTGGTAAGTAAGTAAGATGAGTTTGGAATTAATATCGTCGTCGTTGAGTATCTACATATCCCAGAGGATTTTAAGAGTCACAGACGTTTTGATAACTATTGGTGTCACCTAATAGGAATGAAATACCACACAACTCCTGTGTTCTTACAAAATGACCAAAAAACTTACCTTCCTCATTCCCAATGTAACTCTGACCTGATCCTGAAGTAGGGTAGGGCCAAATAGAAGAGGGTAGGACTAATAGTGACCAAATAATTGTACTGTCCCTACACGCATACAATTTTTGTGTCAATAGCCCCACGACAAATGCTAAAAACTGTGTTCAAATTCAAAAACTCATAACTTAAGCTGTAATGCATATTTGGGCTTAACCTATGTACTGGATTAAAAAAAATACTTGTTTGTCGCGCCAAGTGATTTCTTCTTGTTGCTACTACAATAGTGTTGGGTGTCAAAACAAGTTTTTGGTCTAAAAAAAATGGGTGTTTCGTTTATATATATATATATATATATATATATGAAACATTGCTATATGGAAAACAAAATACAGGGCGTAAAAGTTAATGAATGGTACTACGTTGACATATTTTTTTAAATTCCTGTACCTCAAAGCTATGTCCATTTTTTTCCATCGTTTCACAATAGCCCCACTTTTTTTTCGTTTCATAATAGCCCCACCTGACCCTATTCTTTTTAGCTGGAAAAGTGAATTAGTTCTAGTCGGTTAAGAAATCAACAGATGGAAATAACTTTTAGTTTGGAGTATTGACTGAGCTCCAATACTTCCTTGTATTTCAGTAACTCAAAGGTGCAGTGCTGTAGATTTTAGACAGCAATATTATTCAGGGTTCCTACAGGTTTTGAGCAAACAGATTTCCTGACTTTCCATGACTCTCCATAGGAATTCCCTGACGAGAAATTTCTGTAGAATCGGCTTCCTCCTCCCCATACAGCCGACAGTTCCTCACCAACGTGGGAATTTTCCTTTGATATGATGATTGATTATTATTCTTACATATTCCATATGAATTGCATTTTGATTAAAATAAGGACATCAACAAATATCACAATACCATAACTATGCAAGAAATAGTAAATGTCTAAACACATTGTGACAATCGTGTTCAGCATTTTGACAGTTTTAATAAGTACAATTGTTTTCAATACGGTGAAGCTTTTTTCTTCTTCAGCTCTTTGATTTGTCCATCAATTACACATTGCTTTTCCACATTCTCTTGACGTATACATTTACCTTCTTCTTCTCAATCCTTGAGCTTTGCATCCAATGTCCTTTTCGCAGCTTTCTTCTGTTCTTGTTTAATCCTCTCTACCTTTCTCTGGTCCAGATATTCTGGAGTGCGTCTCCGTGTATTTGAAACATAACCCAGCATCGTACACTTGACGCTGTGCCACAATTGTTTTCTCCAGCATGCTCTCTACTAACGAAGATTTATTTATTGAAAAACCACCTTCGACAGTAGTGTTGCCATGAGAGAAAATCATGCAGTTCTTTACAACATGCCACAACTGTTTGAAATCCTCCTTGACCATGAGAAAGTTCCTGAAGGACATAACCAGTCCTTCACCGCCACAACACTTCACCGTCTATGAAACAACAAGCATTCAGAAAAATACAATTTGGTTTCGATTCATTTGTTTAGGCTTAACGTTTTTATGCAACAGCAAGGTTATGAAGGACAAGACCTACTGCTTACACCGACATCCGAACTACTACTCGGTTGGCACTTTACAGAATTCTGTGATCCCATCGAGAATCGAACCCGGAACCCATTGATTACAAGGCGAAAATTATATAAAATTAACGCAGATGGTTTAATATGTGGAATCGTCGCCATGAAGTTCACACTATTTGTGGCATTTTTTATTTTATTTTATTCTTTTGTTTAATTTTTTTTAAGAAAACCCCCCTGGTTTAAACAAGCCAACCCTGGTCAAATGTCTAGGGCCTAATTATGTACCACTGCAGCACTCACTTCGAGGATGAGTACACACATGTAAACCTCCATTACCACGTCCAATTAATATTCGCTTAACTTTTCCGCCTCAATTCCTTAATGGGTAAGAGCAATCCTTTTCTCAATCATACAACATATGTCTCTGAAGAACTATCGTACATATCTGTTCCACTAGCATAAAAGTATTTCCCTATATTAGCTACTTAAAGATAAATATAAGATAAAATGAATTGTATGGGCAGTAACAGCACTATGGCTTACTCGGGAAGCCCCTTATTTTTGTCACGTCTAAACATAGCTGTTAATTAGCTAAAATTATAAAATCATATAGAAGCTGAAGATGTAAAGTGTCTTCAGAAAAATAAAATAGTGGTAAAAACTAAAGATGTATAGTGTCTTTACCATAACAAGTTAAAAGCCTGAAGGCTGTAAATGGGCCTTCACAAAAATAAAATAATAATACTACAAAAAAATTAACAGCTAAACAACACAATCATCTCAAATAGACGGAGATAAACCTGTCTCTTGAACAAACATAAGAACTCTTCGCAATATAGCTCATTTATCCCCTAACAATGAGGCAATGTTATTGGGGATGTTATAACGTTGTCCGAGATGATTATCTTGGACAATCTAAAAGGATGTGACGAATACTTAAAATTCCATTGCATTCACTACAATGCGGAGGGTTCAAACGTCGCAACAGATATCCATTAGTCATGCGACTGTGCCCTATACGTAAACGACATAAAGATACTTCCTCACGCCCACTATCTCGGCAAGATGATTTCCATGGAGCAAGTTACCTTAATTTCTTTCAATTTATTAACAGTAACGTATATTAGCTACTTGTTGTATGGCTTATAATAAAGAGTACTTCAAGTGTAACTTTCCTCGTTTTAGTTGTGTAAAATTCCGAAATGTGATGTAAATCATGTGGAGATGTGAGTGCAAGAACACTCCCTCCTTGCACTCACACTCATATTCTGCATTCTACGCATCTAGGCCCCTCAACAGTGAGTCATGAAGTAAACTTTGACAATAAACGCTGGGGTATGAATCTCTCATACAAACATTAACTGCAATATCGATATAAAGCAATGTTTTGAAAAGTATACACTGTCATTCGACTTAAATGCTAAGTATTCGTAACGAGAGCAAAGTTCTATTCCAAAACAATTATGGCTCTCCATTTCCGCCTCCATACTGGCCATAAAATTTACCGTAAGATACGGCTACCAAGAGAAACTGTTTAGGATATGCTATTTTGGAAGTCTCGTGCACAGATCAAATAATGAAAATATCTCAATATTTAACTGCCATCACATACTTTCGCAACTTATTATAATTTCTCAATTTCCCACATTACATCACAGTGTCTGTCACGATTTCCTCCGGCCTCGTGACACTTTTCCCACACTGGGATCACGCATATATAAATTACAAAAAAAAATATTGAATGACACATGAGAAGAGACAAACAACAATTGCAATGAATCATATTAATATTTACCTTGTAACTGCTCGCGAACGAGCTCCAAATTTTCTATTAACGTTTGAAATATATTCACTACACTACTCGCCATCTTTACGCTTCTGCTGTTCCTCTTTTCTTTTTCTTTCTCCTCTTTTTCTCACCAAAACGACAGTGTTGCTATATTAGATATATCTTCTGTATATTCAAGAGGTGCTAACATTGACCATATGTTTATATGTGATCATTCTTTTCTTTCCCTTATAATAATAATAATAATTTATTTTTTCTGCAGAATTATGGGTTGGTTGTAAGAGCGACCCTCGAGGCCGAAACACACCCACTACAGAAAAGACGATTCTATTCTATTCTATATTCATAGACTTACAAAGTTGAGGCTGTGTCTCGGGTAAGTATAATATAACATGCGTCATGACAGAGTAAATACAATTTCTATATATCATTTAAGAAATCCTCTACACAATAACAGCATTTGTTCTTAAGGAATGTACAAAGTTCAGGCTTAAATCTATTAAGGTACGGTATATATTTAATATTTATAGGTAGCTTATTATAGTCTGAGAGTTGGAGTTACTGGTCTCCTACAAGCGCCTCCCCAGGTGGCGGATAGGGGAATGCAGACCAGATATGGTGGGTACCGGAAATATTCCGGGGCAGACCAAAACCAGTACTGCTGCCTTGCAGTTAGTAGAGGGATCTACAAAGGCTAGGCGAAGATAACCCCGAACAAAAAACATCATGGTGAGGGGAAGCAGCATCACCATTACCACCCTGAGGCTGAAGATGAATGACATCGGCAAGGCTCAGAGATGGACAGAGGCCGACATCTTGAATCTACCTTTACTGCGAGGTCGTAGAGCTGACAACTCTACACCGCTAAAACATGTCAAGAAATAGTAACTGATAGTTCATGGATTCTCCTGCGGAAAAATATTCCGTAGGTAAATTAGTCCCTAATTCGGATCTCCGGGCTGGGACTGTTTCAGGGGGCTCCAAGAACAGGATTAAGAAAGGCCTTAGAATAGGAACGTGGAACGTACGAACATTATACCAAACGGGCGCTCTTCAGGTGGCGGTACGCGAGACCGAGAAGTACGAGCTAGACATATTAGCGATACAAGAAGTTCGGTGGGAGGGTCAAGATAGCATCCGACAGGGCAAGTACACTCTCTACTACGGGGGAACACAGTCTCACGATTTCGAAACAGGATTCCTCATTAAGGACAGAATCCTTCAGGCGGTTCAGAATATAGAGTTCGTAAACGAAAGACTATCGTACGTTACGATACGTACTCGATGGGGCAACACGGTTTTATTAAACGTCTATGCTCCGACCGAGGGGGCTACTGATAACGACAAAGATATATTCTACGATGAGCTAGAAAGCTGTTTAACCGCATGCAGAAGTATAATTCGAAAATTGTGTTGGGTGATTTCAATGCAAAGGTAGGGAGGGAAGAAAAATATAGACCTACCATAGGCAAATACAGCCTTCACGAAAAGACCAATAACAATGGAGAAAGACTGATAACTTTCGCGATTTCGAAAAACCTACTGGTAAAGAGCACGTACTTTGAACACAAAGACATACACAAATACACATGGGTATCTCCGGACGGCAAAACTCTCAACCAGGTCGATCACGTATTAGTACATAGACGAAGACACACCAACATAATGGATGTTAGGTCGTACAGAGGAGCGGAAGGTGACACCGACCATCAATTAGTGATCACAAAGGTAATGGAAAAGTTATGCATCGCGAACAGAGAAAGCAAGGGGACAAAACAAATGAAATTCGTAGTGAAACGATTAAATAATCAGTGCATAAAAGCAGATTACCAACTCGAACTCTCAAATAGCTTCGAAATCTTAGCCGACTCGAGTAATAATAATGATGATATTAATAATGAAATTGACGTAAGTAAGATGTGAGAGACAATTAGTGAAACAATTAAGAGCGCAGCGAAGGAACGCGTAGGTGAGAAGAAATAACAGAAAAACAAACCTTGGTTTGATGAAGAATGCCTTAAACTTCATGAGGAACGAAAACAAGCAAGGCACCGATGGCTAAGTAGTAAAAGCGACGCAAATACCAACCACTACAGCATCGCGATGTTAGAAGTTTTTGGACTGAATAGAAACATGCGTTCCCCGATACTAAGCGACTTTTTATTTCTTCCGTGATCTCATTTTTGCTTGTTACGTATGCTCCCAAGTATTTAAATTTGTTTACTTTCTCTATGATCTCATCCTTAATTCTTATGTTTTTATTTCCCTCATTCCGTGTGTTTCGGCTTGTTATCATGTATTTTGTTTTATCTATGTTTACCTGTAGACCTATCACATCGCACGCTTCTACTAAGACATCGGTGTTGCTTTGTAGTGGATATATATCGTCTCCTATTAAATCTACATCATCCGCCTATACACACAGTTGATTCAAACCATTCAATGATAGTCCCTTTTTGTGCCTTTTAAATTTTAAAATCGCATATTCTAACGTAAAGTTAAACATTAGTGGTGACAAGGCATCGCCTTGTTTCAATCCGTTGCGAATCTTGAAACTATCTGACATATTATTATCTATCCGTACTCTGCTTGTGGGGTCGTTGAGACACATCTTCACTAGATGAACCAATTTTTTCGGAATTCCAAATCGTATCAGGATACTGTATAACTTTTCCCTTTTGAAAATCAGCAAACCAGCAAATCAGCAAACATTTCCCAGGGACCCTACAGCGCTGAAAATGGTGCAGCCAACGTAAGAATACATCTTCTTTCACATATCCACTGTCACTCATATCAACAACAGAAGCTGGGGGAAGATCATTGTTCAGACATTACATTGCCTCTTTCCGCGGAACACCAAGTACGGAGGAATGAAAGCGCCTGCAGCATTACAACACGCAATTAACGAGACATTTTCTCCTTTCTCGGCGGATGTCACAAACACTGCATTTGGGCTACCCTTTTCTGTCACAACACTCTGTGGTTTATTGTTGAAGGGAAGGCCGGTCTCATCCATGTTGTAGATGTGATCCGAAGAGTTGACTAAGCCAGTGCCTTCTATGGTTTGACGCAGTAGATCAAAATATTCTGTGACAGTTTGCTTGTTGAAACCTTTTGCTCTTGCAAGAGATAGCTGCTGCGGGGTTCGTAACGATTAACCAGGGTGTCGTTTGAGAAACAATCGAAACCAATCTTTTCCCGCCAATCGCGTCTCTTGTTGAAAGGATGCTTCAGTGCTTTCTTCTCAGCATAGTCAAATGCGGCTTTTCTCACATTTCGTGAAACCTTAAGCAACAAGTTTGCCATTTCATCTTCATCTTCTTTCCCAAACACGGGCTGACCTCCATGTGACTTCCTGCTGGCAGATTTCAACCGCAAGTGTAACGTTCCCTTGGATATCCCGTATTTCTCGGCAGCTTGGCAGAGGGACAGTTCTTTCTTTTTAATTTCCTCTAAGGCTTGGGCCATTATTTGCTCATTCCATCGTTTGTATTTTGTGCAATTCGCTACTCTTTTGTAGTCTCTGGGCATCTGTAATGAAACATGAAGCCCTCATAAGGCACTCTATACAAAACATACAGTGAAAAAATAACGTAACAGCAATACAAAGGCGTGTTCAGTGTCACCCCATTAAATCTGTTCAGAGTCGCCCCACAAAGCCGGTTGTCGGTTAAGTGTTCGTAATTTTTTTCAAATAGCAGCACCAGGCAGGATGCAGTAGTCAGGCATGGCTATATCTCCGCCAAACTTTCATGCATCAACAACGTGGCTCTGTGCTGTCTCTGGTAGAAATTACACACTATATACACAAGGCCTCAAACTACAGTATGGCTATTTCATTACTTGGTACTTACATTTGATGTTGTCTTGTTCGCTTTCCTCTCCAAAGCAGACGTGAGTTCCTGCCGTCGCACGAATAATTAGCACACCACACAAGAGTCTTCCACTTCCACCAGTTTCTACCAAACTCAAGGTGGCGTTCTTCGAGAACAAATGACTAACGTTAATATGTTCAGAGTCGGCTGCCGTTCAGAGTCCCCCCACCCCACTCTAATTGTCACGTTACATATATTAATGAATTATTATTTACTTATATACGGCATGTATTATATTAACTTTAAGGTAAAATTGATTTTAAACCTTTATTTAATTTAAAATTTTATTCAAATTAATTAAAAAATTTAATTTAAAATTCATTTGCTATCATGAGCTAGAGAGTGGCAATTACATCCTAAGTCTACCACAAATTGTACAAACGTCGAGTCCTCACCGAACATTCTTCTGGGATATGGATTCTAAAGGTAGTAACGTGGGTTTTCATACGGTACCATTTCGGTATTTTCCTGGTGAAACAGATGAAAATCAACCCTGGAAGAGAAGAATAAATAAATAAAGGATGGCAGACATTAAGGCTCAAATGTGCTCACCTCCCAGTGTCGTTCCAATTATTATTATTATTGCAGTTAGCATCCCGGTTTCAGAAAATCGAAGTCAATGCTATAAATACATCGCAGATAATGTCTCTGTTTAAGTAAATTAAAATATGGTCAGCCTAATTTAATCCTATTCACGTACACCAGGTTAGATTCTTTTATACGTATTCGCAACCAAAGCATTTCGAAAACAATATTAACTATTCCATACGTTACCGCAGCTCTCTACTGATTCATAGGCTGTGCAGACAGTTACTCTAACTGGCAATGCGATCATAAAAATGAAAATGTAGTACCTATGTGTCTCAGAAGCTGAAAGGTATGCCGATCCAGGTGATCGAGCGACCCCATGCGGTAATCTGTCTACTCAAAGATCGTGGGTTCGAATCCCACATCGCGCATGAATGTTTGTGAGTGTGTTTTAACTTAGATTTAAGATAGAACAAGTTCTACAAGGGTAAAAATAAGGTAAACAAGTATATAACAAGTTGAATAAGTAAAAAGAGGTTAGGACAAACTTTTAAAAAAAAAAAGTTAATTCGACGAACTTCTAATCCCAAAGTTCCACGTTCAAATTCGGCCACAGACAAGTTTGAAAATTTCAACTGTACGAAAGACGAGAGAATAAGTCAGGACAGGAAGACAGAATATAATGAAGATTAACTTACACTTTTTCTGAAACTATCGTAAAAATATACCTAATTCCGTTCATTGAAACAGTAAATTTCTCTCACTGTTGATGGCACGGTACAATCATGGTCATAACAAGACCAAACCAATCTGGCTAGAAGTGCGACACAGCCTTGAAGTAACCTCAGTGATTCCGCCAGAACCCCCAAATTGTCGAGAACAAATCCCAACTTAAAAATATTTTTGCTGTCAAAAGTCGGTAGAAACCGCGCAAAACTCTACTTACATCCTCCCAATTTTGACTTAACCTCCCCAAACTGAAAATCCTGGCGGAATCCCTGAGAAACCTTAATATGACAAGTTGAGTGCCACGGTTGGCATGTCAGCTCAGAGTGCATTCTCCTTATGTCTACACCGTTTAACTAGTTCACTTTTAACTAGTTCATATGGGTAATTAAATTATGTTCAATTGATAGAAAATTTGAAAAGGAACCAAGAGTGATAGCTTTAAAAAACTGATTTTGGCGACCATTTCGCAATATGACGGCTCAGAGTGCATGCTTCAACCTACAACCCTTAAAATAACAAGTTCGTTATGTTTTATATATTCAGAATTAAATGATGAGCAAGTTAACGAAACGAAAACTAGAATAGGAACATTCAATTAAAAGTTATACCCAAAAAAAACACAGCTAAAACGCTCAGAGTTGTAGAGTGTAGTCTGAGGAAGGAAGTAGTATACTTCCGAAATTGTTACATATTAAGTTATTTTTGTTATTAAAGAATTCAGTCTTGTCAGAAAGCTGTGTTTTTCTTTATTCAAGATGGATACAAGGCCATGTTGTCATAATACCCAAAATAACGGATTTTTTAAGTTATTTTCCAATATGGAGGCTCAGAGTGCATACTGCCAATGCCTACAACATTTAATTAACTAATTCATTATAATTTAAGGCTCCACAGTCTAGTGGCTAGAGCGTTGGACCGCCATGTCCGCGTGGTCTCAGGTTCAATTCCCGGCTGGTGTCCAACTTTTCCGCGTCTACCCAGCGTCGTGAGGCAAATTGGGGAGCCACGTGAATAAAGACGTGACGGCCACACTCGGTCTGGTAAGCCCCTGATACGCCTGTTCGTGGTTAGATACGCACAGTGCTGACCAAACAACCGTTACTCAGGTGGACATAGTTCCACCAAACACGGACAGATGGCGTTGGGGCAGGCTTAGGGCCTATAGTCCTGTTACGCAAGTGTTTTTTTTTTAATTCGTTATAATTTACATTTAGAGAAGTAAATGATGAACAACTTAACGAAAAGAAAATTAGAATAGGACCACTTACTTAAAAGTTATAGAAAAAAAAAACTTATTTGAGGGCCATTTTCCAATATGGTGGCTCAGGGCGCACTGTGGGAATGCCTACAATGCTTAAAATAACTAGTTCTTTATAATTTACGTTTATGCCAAATTTCATACTTCTATATATACAATTCACAATTTCGTAAAAATTGTGACTTAATCCTCGGCACTATTTTGTTTTATTTAAACCTAGGTAAAGTATCCATCCGTTGGTGCGGGGGCTGGGGGTGTAAAATATGTTGGCAACACTAATAGTTGTAATACTACTGCTACTACTCTAATACTACTAAAATAATACTACTGCTACTACTCTAATACTACTAAAATAATACTACTGCTACTACAATTACTACAACAACAACTACTGCTACAAATACTAGAATTTCCACTACAACAGCAACTACTACTGCTACTAATACTACTACTTTTAGAACAATAAATTATTAATAAAATCATATTTAATTTGGATTAAAATACTAAATGTTTTTCGTTTACAACAATCGAAATTTTGATTGAAAAATCTAAACTAGTTATTTATATCTGACTTTAAAATGGAAATAATGGATTTATTGCATTGTTATAAACAATAAAATTACTGTTTTTGTTAATTAGATCGCGGCATAATCACGTCCGGTGACTTAAAATGCCTCTAGCTCTTGCGCTTGGACCCAAGGAACACGTAATCAAATTTTGGTTGAAGTTAAATCACATATGTACTATAGAGTTCAAACACACAAACACACATACATACTGTGTACATACCCGTTATACAAGATAAGATAAGATAAAATAAATTTTAAGGGCGTTAACAGCACTATGGCTTACGCCTGTCCCGATACGGGGGAAGCCCCTTATCTTGGTCATTTCAAAATTTAGCTGTTAATTAAAATAATAAAAGAATATAAAAGATGAAGATGTAAAAGGTTTTCACAATCAGCCCACTGGTGTAAATGGCCAGTATAACAAGGAAGCCTGTAAATGAGGCTTTACAAAATATAAAACAAAACTACACTATAAAACTTAATGGAAGCCTGTAAATTGGCCTTCACAAGGTAAAACAAAACTACACTATAAAACATAACAGCTAAGGAGCATAATCATATAAAATGAACGGAAATCATAAAACTCTCCAAGAACAAGTAAAAGATTACCGTTTAAGTTTAGGTTTATACCTAGGTTTCCCTTTTCTTCCCACAATATTAAAATCCATATCCATCAGGTGGTCCTGAATCATGTCTGAAGCCAAAGATGAACTTGGTTCATCGATAGTATATGCAGACTCTTCCTGAGCTAATTGAGCAGACAAAACGTTCGTCAAAGTCTGAATGCTTGTAGCGAGAGGCGAAGTTTCGAACTAATTTCGGGACTTTATAGGGACTAAATGTAGTCTTAACCCGTGGAGCTCTAGAGCTGTGCACAGGCGTTTGTTGTCCCTGACTCTGCGTCGGCATATTGCGAGGAGTCTCCGATTCTTTGGGCGGCTTCGGAAGGTCGTCATGCACATCAGACTCTGTTTGTGTTGATACATTAACTGTCTGGGTACCAACCGAGACAGTTTTAACTACTATTTTGGCTACAACATGTGAAAACGCACCCGAGGGAAGGGTGCGTTGAGACTCTTTTACGCGACGTTTTGCATCGCCAGCAGATATTTTCTCAATCACCATCAGCTCTCTAATGCGTTTTTCTTCTTTAAATACCGGACAGTCACGCGACCAGGCCGTGTGATCACCCTTGCAATTAACACACTGAGGTTTCAGTGATGTGCAAGGATCCGCACCATGGCTACTGGTACCGCATATTGCACATACAGCAGAGGTTGCCTTACACGACGTGCTGGTGTGTCCATAGTGTTGGCATTTAAAGCAGCGGAGCAGACTCGGTATATTAGGACGGACAGGTAAGCAATAGAATGCTGCCTTCACGTCCTTGGGGAGCTGCGGCATGGCAAATGTCAAAATTAACGAACTCGTGGGTTGCAGTTCTCCACTCTTTCTTGTTTTAATTCGTCGAACGTTGACGACACCTTGGCTGGCAAGTTCATCTTTAATCACTTCTTCAGGGACATCTTGCAAGTCCCAACAAGATATTACGCCCTGACTATAATTTAGTTGACGATGTGGTTCAACTTGAACCTCGAATTGTCCTAGGGTCTTCAGTCACAAGAGATTAGTTGACTGCTTATTAGTTAACGTCTCCACGAGCAAGGTGCGGCCGGCCGGGTGGTCGAGCGGTCTGCGGCGGTAGGCTATCGACTCAACGGTCCCGGGTTCGAGTCCCGGCAGGGGCATGGGTGTGGATTTTAACACTTAACAGCTAAAGGCAAATCGTGACGGGCCGAAGTCCAAAGTTACTAAACTGGCCCATATAAAAATAAAGTTTACCAAAGTTTATAAAGTTTACGAGCAAGGTGCCGTTGCGAAGCTTTTTAACATGTGCAAGTTCGCCGGTGACATGATTCAGTTGTTTTTGTATGATGAAAGGGGATAATCCCTTCAAACCACCTGGATTCTCTGCTTCATTCTTTACTTTAATAACAAGATATCGTGTGATAGTCGGTACGATACTTGTCTGTTCCTCTATTTCTATGTTTTCTGCTGTGTCACTTGTTGTTTCGGTAACTATATGCGCCTTCTTTCTATTATCTTCAGTGACTTTCTCTTCATTCTGTCTCTTGGTCTTCTTCTTCTCTTTGTCTGTGCGCGAAGGCGACTTGTTAGGATGTGGTGGAGCCATGATGAATTTTAGCCGTAAATGCCCACACTTCTCCGTCTTCGTTCTGAGGAGCCAACGAGGCTGCCGGGTACTACCCTCATCACCCTTGTCAGCAAGCTGGAAATCGAGGCAAAGTCCAATGACTTGGCGTCGAAATCACCAAAGGTCCGAAGAGCTCCCCAATGGCGCACTTCCCAGTCTCAACGAGCTAGACCATCCAAGAATCTGCTGTTAAGAAGTAGGCGCTATCCAATGGTTCCGCCCCCTTTCCCCTGGGCCCAGGGGCCATCGTCAATGCAAGTACATCCTGTCACATCCTTGGTCATTGCGCGGAGGCTCAAGTAACAGCACAAGAGGAGATGAAATAATGAGTCATCAATGGATGAAAAATGGGGTGAATGTAAATGAAATCCTCTCTGCTGGTCCTCCTTTCAAGCAGCGTAGATGTTTAGCTGCGAGGGCTGATTACAGCGAGGAAAAGCCAGCTGTACGATGGGGTCGCCAATTCCCTACGCCATTTATTGCTGATTGCAACCAGCAGAAGCCAGCTGTACGATGGGGTCGCCAATTCCCTACGCCGTATACGAGCAGCGATGGTCTGCTGCTCGGGCTATGTGATGCTGTCATCACGTTGCGGTCCGTAGACCTGCGATGAGGTCGCCAACCCGTTATACAAGATAGATTGTATAACAAACAAGCTATCCAAAAGTCCAACAAAAACCAAAGTAACTAGTTAGGGATTTTTTCATTTTGGGTTGGTTACAGTACATCTGTAATCGTCAGAAATTACTTATGAAAGTGTTTATTTCCTTTTACCTGTCCCAGAATAGGAGTCGCAAAGCTACCTTTGTTCGATTGGCATCGATTGTGTTACTGAGGCAGTAAACGACGCACGTGTTGAAAGTTGCATAAAAACTTTAGACTGAAGCAGATCATAATCAAATAAAATGGAATCAACGTCTGAAAGTACGTAAAAAATATATATAGGAAATAGTAATTTATAAAATATAAATTATTAGTGAAACTATAATTGTTATTGATTTTTATTAATTGAAATCCTTAAAATATGATACGTTATTATGAAAATGTTATGTTGCTCCGTGATGATCCACTGTCAGACTTATTATAAATTATAGTCAAATGTATGTTCGTCAATATAAAAAGAAAAAAAAACTCCCCGAAGTTGTCCCTGTTTTTTATTCCATCCTTTCAAACTGGTAGACCCAAGTATCCATTTTCCACACCGTTTGAGCTAGAGATACGAAATTTGGTATAAAGGTGTATTATCACGAGTAGTTTAGGAAAATATTACATTTTGAAATAGTCACTATCTTGGATCCAAAATGGCGGATCCAAAAATCCTTTTTCAACGCCATTCAAGCTAGAAAAACGAAATTTGTCACGAGTAGTTTAAGTAAATATTACAATATGTTGAAAAGGTCGGCATCTTAGAATCAAAATGGCCGTCCAAAATTCAATCAGGATTCATTTATTTAAAAAAATCATATTTCAATCAAAACAATTATCATTTAAGTATACGCTAAAATGTTGTTAAGGGGGTTCAATTTTGCACCTCTGACTTCAAATTCGTAATCAGAGATAAAAAAAAAAACATGAACATGATATTCATTTTGATTGTAACATGATACACAGACTGTTTCACAAATAGGGGTTGTCAATAGGGAATGAAGGGGATTACATTTCGCAACTCTGACTTCAGATTCGTAATCAGCGACCCCCTTCAAAAAAAGAAAACAAGTACAGATTTTGAGAGCATTCACTTGCGTTTTTGGCTTTTTGCCCGCTTTTTTGGAATCGGCCACACTTTACATTCGGATCTCTGGTAGGTCTTGGAGAAGTTATTGCGCAAAGAAAGAAATTGAATGGAGCAGAAGGAAACAAGAATATATGAAGCGTGTCGGGGGAAAACAAGGGATGTCACAAAACAGGTTTATTGAGAAAATCAAGTTTAATTTCTTCATCTCTTAATGTTTAAACGGCTCAACATGTATGTAATATATGGTCTCCTGTGGTCATTTATGAATATTTTTCCTTTGTTCTTTCAGTTTTGTAACTCTAATTTTCCCCAATAGAATGAGCTATTCAGCACAAAATCACTCTTCATATGAGATATGACAATATTGTAAATCGGAACCTAAACCATCCGAAAACTTGGAAGGAGAAAAGTGGGCCCACCTGAAAGACGAAAACAATCTGGTTGCAGGAAGCCTCTGTTAAGTATTGTCGAGGATAAGAGTTTGATACTTACGCCAAAAGAATTAACTAAAAAAAAAAAAAAAAAAAAATGGTGAGGATAAGTAATAATGCTGTCGATGGGAATATGAACAACATAGTAACCATGTAGCAATGCGATTTCCGGGGAAACTGACAGAATTGGGGCGTCGAAGATGATGTTCTTCAGAGAGCACTTCTTACTGTTGCGAAACTTGATGGTAGAACACTATGAGATAGCTCGGAACAAGTTCTTAACATTCTTAATCACTATCGCGCAAGAAACTCTACCCGAAAAACATAATAAATTCGTTTTAAGGGTTACCAGCGTATACGGGCGAAGACATGCCAATGAATCACCGGCACAAGAAAGACAACCAACGCGTCATTACTCCGACTTCCAAAATTATCCGAAAATAACACTAAACCAATCGGGATAAGAAAGGCTCAACTCACCTACACTGATAGGTGGACTTGTTGTTAATGTCTTGAACACTGGAGAATTGTTCGTAAGACACACTCAAAATCACTTGAAGTCACTTTGTCTCAACACTCAAACACAAGGATGAATTCGAATAAAGTTTCTAATAGCATCGTGACCGACGACGACTGCTCTTTTGCTGCCTAAAGTTCATCTGCTCCACCAGTCCGAATCACACATTCAAAAATAGACACTTAGAAATTTAACGAAGTTCAAACTGTCGAAATTACTTCCTTACTCTATGGGTTACAGCGGAACTCGCAAGTTCATCGCCGTAGTAACAAACGTTCGTCATCGGGATCTATCCTGGGCAAGATCAAGCCAGTTTTCATTACAAACACCTACTTCCCGTCTAATGTTGTCCTTCCAACGTCGTCTCGATCTTCCCAACAGTCTCTTTCCCTCCGACTTTCCAATCAAGATGGAATATAATCTTCGCTTTTCTCCCATCCGAGCTAAGTGGCCTGCCCATCTTAGTTGTCATGATTTCACTATTCTTACAACATCGGGTGAGTCGTACAGTCCGTGAAGTTCTTCGTTATGCAGTCTCTTCCATTATCCAGTCATCTCGTCCCGTTTCGATCCGTATATCTTTCTGAAAACCTTATTTTCAAACACTAGTACACTGTAAAAAGTGGAAATACGAAATTGTTGAATGATACTCCGCTTTATGGAGAAACAAAAATCGAAAATTAGCGTTTTGTTTTCTTTACTCTTAAATGTGGATATAGTGTTCCCTTTAGGGGGAAGATTGGTAACCTTAACTCCATTTAAAAAATTAAAATTGTCTTTGTAATAGCTCAATGTTAACTGAACATGGGTTGAAACTGGCCAAAGCGTTTTGTTGGTGAACGTTCAACTTATTTCACGCTTAAACTTTCGTCATTTTCTGATAGGAGTATAAGCTAAACTGGCAATTTTGAGGTTATGTACTTTTGTGGATGAAATTTAATCCTTGGTTGGATATTCTATAATCCAGTAACAGGACAATCTTACTAGCTTGTTACTGAACACTTCGCCATTTTTAGTATTCCCACATAGCACAGTACGTCCCTGGGACGTCCCATTTAGATCCCATTACCGTCAGAATGGTCCTGCTCCCATAGCGATGTCCTAAGGACGTCCCTGGGATAACTCTGTGGGCAATACAAACAGTTCATCCCGTATGGATGTCCCCCGGAAAGACGTGTGGGATTACCTACCTGGAATTTCTATAAATTAAATCGACCATACTATTATTATTATTTAATTAATTATAACTATACGAAGGATATGCCTTCGTATAGTTATACGAAGCATTAATTATAACTATACGTCCCATGAATGTAAACGGGACTTAAACAGGACGTCCTACGGACGTCCCGATATCCTGTCAGGAGATCCGTCAGATATCCCTGGGACGTCATTTTGCTATGTGGGTTAATTATGCTTTTATACTTTGAACAGTAAACAGTTCACTGGTGGACCAAGGAAGACAAAGATTGCATTGTCAGAAAGAAAAATTAAGTTGGATATAAATCTTTATACAGTAGCAAACATGTCTCTCCTTTTTTTTCACGAGACATTGCTCGTAGTAAAATCAACATGTTAATGGTTAACTACCTTCGCAGTAAAATCTTAGCTAGATATATCACGCGTAAAGCTATGCGCTTCGTAGCTAAGTGGCGAAACCATCTGACCAGTATGCTAGTGGACCCTGGATCGAAACCCGACCACTTCAACTTTTTTTTAAATTTAAATTTTAAAGAAACAATACCTTTTCTTCTTTTCTACTTGCAAAGAATGTTCTGCTTCAATGAAATACGTTGGAAAAGATATCTATGCGCATTTTGAAATTTTACAGAAAGTGAAACGTTCAACCGAGAACTGGCTGAAGGTAGGTTAATGCTAAAAGTAGATGCAGCTCAGTTGCCTCCATTTCTTGGATGAACGTTGTGTCTTCCATTTTTACAGTGTAATTTATGTTCATCTGCTAGGGTCGTACTCCAACCTTCGCAACCGTAAATTTAACCTGGGATCCCACAATCATCAGTCAGTGACGGTCCCGGGTTCGATTACCGGTGGGGGCTCAAAAATTTCGGTGTTGACCCAGCATCGTGAGGATAATTGGGGAGCTGCTGTGAATAAAAAGACAGTGGCGATCACAGTTAGAGCTTCGGCTCTCCTCTCCCAACCCGTCTGGTCAGCGTGGGAGCAGTGGACCAACTTCTCCCTTCGGGGAGAGGCCTCATCCAGTAGTGGATTGAATGTGGCTGTGATTATTATATTAATTATATTATATTATATTATATTATATTATATTATATTATATTATAT
>JAGDQP010015231.1:0-16953 GCA_022664845.1 Lepisma saccharinum | reverse complement strand
ATTATATTATATTATATTATATTATATTATATTATATTATATTATATTATATTATATTATATATATATATATATAAACAAAAATTTTGGAGTTATTTGAGAGTGAGATCCCTCGTCACTAGAGAAAAGCGATTCTCGCGTGTTATTCGATTGGATTCTGTTGGGTGTTAAAAGACGTACAGTACCTACTGATTGGAGATTAAATTCATGATTCATCCCATATCATGTAGAGTGGGTCCTCTCGGGAAAATCATCCATGTTCTGCTTATAGCTACGTGAAGGATAAATTACGGTGCTAAAGTATTTGTAGCGTAATTGTGGTACGCTGGATTACTTACAGAAATGCCGCGGTTCGATACTCGGAAGGACAAAGGATTTTTTATCTTCTTATGTAAACAAACAACTTTATTTCTTTTTGTTCGTACTTATAAATATTTGCTCCTCTTTCCTTCCCTTTGTATTTTTTTTTTTAATTTTTCACAATTTTCAAAATTTTGGACATTTTACGAAGATAGGTTAAACAATTCTGGTTAGATAATTATTCCTTGCTCTCATTAAGCGCAATACAATCACCAAAAACACAATATGACATAGATCCTAACAGTAAAATACCATCATTTATGTTTTCCTGAGGTACCTTGCTTGTGAAAAAATCAACGAACCAGCCTTCACAGTTCTAACACGGGATCAAATTAATCAGCCTTCCCAGTTTCGATATTTCAAATCTATATCATAACTTTACTTTAGAAAAAGTGTTCGTAAGATAAATGGACTAGTAAAAAGAAGACCACTCAGAGATGCCTTCATAGCATAAGTAGTGGTTACAGTGACGTACAGCAAACAAAGCGGAAGATGTAGGTTCGAATCCCAGTGCAGACAGTTATCTTTTTCGCCACAGGCTCGATGTTGGTCTACCAAATTTGATTAAACACGTTTGTAGCAAATTTGACATGACAGGTTTGTAGCAAACTTTCCACTTGTCAACTAGCAAATTTACTCCAAATTTGTAACGAGTTTAAGGCATAGCAATGCCAAACTTGCTGCAAATTTCAAGACTTGCCATCTCAAACTTGTTGCAAGCTTGCTGTAACTTTACTATGCTATTTGGGACTGAATTATAAGGTTCCTTTATCCATGACTATCCTACTAAGGTACCTACAATGTATAAAAACATTTCTTCTGTCTGTATATTATTTAAATCATATTAGTAACACTACTTTTTTTTTTTCTAAGATGGGATAGATAAGACAGGCTGATTCACGTGGCGAACCCATTCCCACGGCTGCAACAGCTAATGTTGCTTTCTGTTATTCTCAATGATTCGTGCCCTTGACATTTTCTCCTTGTTTATCTTTATTTACCTTTATTTCAGAATAGCTATTTGATAAGTTATAGCCTGTTTATCTTCTGCACGCGCATGTGTTAGCTTCGTGCCATTGTGTTGGCTTGTTACCGAATAGCATTTGGTAAGTACACAAAAGACGACGTTAATACGAACGTAAGAAAACACAACTGTGTCAAACAATGTCAAGAAAAATATTTAAACAGAATAATTGAGTCAGCATGTAAAACGATATGTTGTGTACCTGAACTGAGCTAATGAAAATGTACGTTAGAAATCAATACATAACATTTTAATACAACTAAAACGCTCAGTTTGTGTCCTGTAGTCTTTCTTTAGAGGATTTGATGAGAAATGATGGATGTTAATTATGAAACACATCACAGGAAGGCAACAAAATTACTGTCAAAGCGTGAAAGATTTAAACAAAGATTGGAAGAAGTGTATGGTATTAAGAATTTTGTACCATATAACGTATTTCATTATGTAAGACAGTATCTCCTAAAAACTAGCATTCATGGTTTGAAATATATTGCCCAGGATGGAAGACACTGGTCAGAAAGGTAAGTCACAAAAAAGTAGAGAAGCCTTTTAGGCCAGTCAACGAAGCGTCCAATAAGGAAAAAAATGGCGGAAACCTGGAACATATTTCATTTTCTTCACAAAAGTATCCTTAACAACTGCACTCCTCTTCCGTTCCTGTTTTCGCCGTTATCTTGGAAACCTGGCGCCAAAAACACTTTTTTGTAAATATCTCCCTTGAACAGCATTTTAAAGCAATTGATCTACACAAAATTTTCTACAGGAAAGTTTATTTCTACTTTTCCTCTAGGAAGCACCGTTTTTTAATGTCAGGGCCTCCCGCCCTGAGGAGTGACCGCTCTCAAATTTCTACTAGCGATCTCCGCATGCATGAACACAACTAAAGCATATGTCGCGGGTGTGGATGCTACGGTTTCTATCTTTCGAAGAAATTTACCGCGGAACGGAATATGTATAAGAGAAGAAAGAAGGTGAAACAAGAAGACAGGAAAGCACGAGAAGAGTTTTCTGGAAAGAGGGCAAAAAACAGAATATGCATTACTGTATATTCTGTAAAAAATCCTGCGTCGGTTCTAACTACAGTTAATTTTTAATTTACCTGGTAAAGCACACATGAAAGAAGGGCGGAGAAACCCAGGTAAATCCTACAACTTTTCCCAAGACGGTTTTGAAACACAAAAACTCAATGTTAATTATCTTGCTCGTAATAGCATTGTAAGAATTCATAAAAATCAAGTGAACATATAAGACTTTCTTTGTAGTGCTATTTTATTTCTGTGTAAATCAAGGTTACTACAAGAATTCTTATAGTTATTACGTAATTACTAATACATATACTAGACATAGTTACTTAGGTATACAATTTCTTTTCTTAAGACGTTTAGAATTGATGCTTCGAAAAGAAATATGGATGCTAAGCTGTCAAACAACAAAATTAACATTGAGTTTTTGTGTTACAAAACAATGTTGGGAAAAATACAAAACTACAAGCACCTCTAGCGCCTAAACGGTGTATCCTAAAAGAAAAATAGAAATAAACTTTCTTGTAAGGAATTTTGTGTAAATCAGTTTTCGTAATAACATATTTTGCTCTAAAATACTTTGAAAGCGAGATATTTACCCCCAAAAAAATAATTTTGACGACATTTTAGCAAGATGGTGGCGAAAGCAGGAACGGAAGAGGGGTTCAAAATTAACACTTCTTAAGGAAAATTTTGTGAAGAAAATGACATTTGTTCCAGCTTTCCACAATTTTTCCGGGACCCTCTAAAATCCAGTATTGACTGGTTTATTTGGCTTCTAGATAAGAATTACAAGGAGGAGTTATTGTTGACAAATATCATCAATAGCAATTTCATGGTGGCATACTATTCCGAATAGTGTTCAATGCTACATATACGGCGTTTGATTAAAATACGAAGCATATTTTTCTGTTAACTTACATACAAAACTGAGGAGCAAACAAGCCCATTTTTAGATATAAAAAAGGGTCGTTATTTTTAAGGCCTTAATGAAGAACTGTAGTGATTTATGCAAAATAATTTTATGACGGAAGTACTTATTACGATGGGATAAAAGCATCTATTACAAAATTACTTTGTATTATTTGATGCAGCTCTTCGTTTAGCTCTGAAAACGAACAAAACTTTTGTTATTTAAAAATTGACTTATGTGCTTTTTCTTATTTGCTGCTCAACTTCTTTTGATATTTTGTTAAAGGAACAAATTAAAATTATGATTACCACAGTGTTTTTTTAGGTAGATTTCGAAGAAAAATATACCTATTGAGATCGATACGATATGAATGTATATATATATATATATATATATATATATATATATATATATCCCAACCCGTCTGGTCAGCGTGGGAGTAGTAGACCAACTCCTCCCTTCGGGGAGAGGCCTCATCCACTAGTGGATTGAATACGGCTGTGATTTATATATATATATATATATATTAACACGCTAGCGGCCATAATTTTAAAGATATTTGAACCAAATTTTTATATGTTGTTTCTAGGCTTAATAGCTCGGTTAAGGTCGTTAATGAGCAAAATCGGTCGCCATCTTGGATTCAAAATGGCCGCCGAACACATTGTTGTATAGAATAACCGCTGGGGCTATTGAAATCAAATTTGGCATAAAGGTACAACATCACTTTTTGATTACGAGAATGTTACCTAATGAGTTCAAAGACGCCATCTTGGATCCAAAATGGCGGAAGTAAGAAATCTATTTTCCATATCGTTTGAGCTAGAGATACGAAATTTGACATAAAGGTGTATTGTCACTAGTAGTTCAAGAAAATATTACAAAATGTTGAAAAAGTCGCCATCTTGGATTCAAAATGGCCGCCTAACCCATTTTTGTATAGAATACACAGCCTAAACGACTGCAGCTAGAAATATCAAATTTGGTAACACTATACATCATCATTTGTATGTTACTAAAATATTACATGATATATCCAAAGACGCCATCTTGGATCCAAAATGGCGGACCTATAAAAACATTTTCCACACCGTTTGAGATAGAGATACGAAATTTGGCATAAAGGTGCATTATGACGAGTAGTTTACTGAAATATTACAACATTTGGGAAAAGTCGCCATCTTGGATCCAAAATGACCGCCCAAAATCCCATTTTGCACACGGTTTGAGTTGGATAAATGAAATTTTACTTGAAGTTGTACTATCACAAGTAGGTCACGACAATATAAGAAAACTTTAAAAAAATCGTCAACTTGGATCCAAAATGGCCGCCCCAAAAACCCAATTTCCAAATCATTGAAGGTAGAGAAACGAAATTTTCTTTGAAGATGTATGACCAAGAGTAGGTTACAATAAATGGGGCAAACCTTCCTTTTGGGGGCGCAGCCCCCCGTGGGAGGGTGCAGATGGATACCATGGTGGTGTAGTGCTGCAGTGAGATTTTGGTTAAGATAAAGGAGGCGCATCCTCTCAAAAGCACTGAAGTTGGGGGGCGAGCCCCTTACGGGGGTCTGGGGGCAGCGCTCCCAGCGAAACAAAGCGAGTGTTTATATATATATGTCTTGTGGGGTATCGTTGAACAGCTCTTGATGAATAATCTACAAAACAATAAATAGTTTCTCGATAGCTCTCATATAAGGCGAGATTTGAATTTTTGAAAATAAAAAAAACTTCGAGATCTACCTCAGCCTGTAGGCCTACCGAAAGGGATTTTTTTTAAATGAAAACAATTGGTTTGACATACTTTCGAAAACTTCAGAAACTGCATATCAGTAGCATGCAGTAAGCCTACTGTGTCATTGATTCCATAACACGCTCTCATTAGGTGGCACTTCACAGTTTCCATATGTGTAAGTGGAATAACGCTAGCTTTAGTTATGCAATGTGTCACACTGGATAGTTTTGTGAATTTAAATCCAGGGATTACGGAAACCACTGTTCTCTGTTAAAAGATATTAGTCAATTTTAACATGGCTCGGTAACAGGTCGACTGCTGGTGCTACCTGCTGCTGAAAAGTTTAACGGTGTTCACAAAAGTGTAAGAAACTGACCCAAAATCGCATTCATGTAACGTTATACATAGATTTTTGAAATTTTTAATGCTTGTCCCCTGCGTTGTGAACACCATTCTGATTGGCTCTCTGATCATTTTCAGAAGACTACTTACAAATATCTTGTAATATTGGATGCTGTGAGTTTGTTAAACTATAAATAATTTCAAAAGAAAACAAAGTTATCAAAATGCAAACCATCATGTCGTCGGAACTAGTTTGACGTGTTTTCTCCCTTTGTCTCTGATGGCTTGATTTTTCACTTAGCATTCACAGCTTTATATTTAGGTCTTTGATGATTTGGTGAACACTAACTCACTTACATAGACGTACTGCTATCCAGAGGCGGCGTTTGGGGGTGGCAACTGGGGCAACCGCCCCAGGCCCCGCGTTCCGAGTTGATATTTTTCTTACTCAATGATATAAAAGTTGATTTGTAAAAAAAAAGTTTACAAATAAACTAGTTTGTATAGTTTCCATGCGAAATGTAATGTGAAACACTTGTAATTAGTAATGCAGTTTTTAAAATATATTGTACTTTCTTTAAATAAATTATGTCGGATATTTTTTTCATAAGAAATCGTTGTTCATTAAAGAAGAGAATATTTAGTCATAAATTTAGGGTTAGGAATGAAAGGAAGAAGTGAGAGGAAGCATTTAGGGGGAAGTTGCTTACTGCTTTATCGGCTTTAGATGTAACATTTCGGCGCTCAGCGATTTTTACTTGTACTTTGGCCCCGCGGGGTCATTATTGCCCTAGGCCTCGCGCTCACCTAACGCCGCCTCTGCTGCTATCTACCTCGTTGAACACATGGTTAGTGATCTCCGAAATCAGCAGACAACACAAGACAGCAGAATGAGACAGTCTGAGGGACTCACGGACTTTCAACGTAGTCAGGTGATTGGGTGCTTCTTGTGTAAGAAGTCTGTGCGCGAGATTCCTCACTCCTGAACATCCCTAGGTGCTACTGTTTCTGATGTTATAGTGAAGTGGAAACATGAAGGGACGTGTACAACCAAACAGCGTGCAGGTCGACCTTTCATGTTTATCTCCAGAAACCGCAGAGTTTTAAAGAGGGTCGTACAGCGTAATCGTCAATTATCCATTGCCAGCATCACTCAGAAATTCCAAACTGCATCAGGATCTACTCCAAGCACCATGACTGTTCGGCGTGAGATGCGGACACTTGGTTTCCATGGCCGAGCAGCTGCCCACAAACCACAGGTAAATGCCAAACGCCGCCTCTCGTGGTGTAAGGAGCCTCAAAATTGGACCATAGAACAGTGGAAAACCGTTGAGTGGAGTGATGAATCACGGTATACAACGTGGCGATCCGATGGTAGGGTGTATGTGTGGCGCATGCATGTTGAACGGTATCTACCACCTTGTATAGTGCCGACTGTAAAATTCGGTGGTGGTAGTGTTACAGTGTGTTCATGTTTCTCCTGGTGGGGACTTGTCCCCTTGTTGCTTTACGTGGCAATGTCACTGCACAAGGTTACGTTGACATTTTCACTTTCCTGCTTCCTACTAACGAAGACCAGTTCGAGAATGACCATTGTGTCTTTCAACAGAACCGAGCATCTCTCCACCCTGCACGGATTGTGGGGAAGTGGTTTGACGACAACAATGTCCCCTAATGGTTTGGCCTACGCATCCTCCTGATTTGAATGGGATATAACATCTCTGGAAAGTTTTGGAATGCCGACTTCGTGTTGGACCACACCGACCCACATTGATACCTCTTCTCATTTTGGAGCTCCGTGAGGGGTGGGATGCCATTTCTCACGAATCTTCCACCACCAAATTGAAAGTATGACTGCGAAAGTGCAAGCTGTCAACAAAGGCTAAGGGTGGGCCAACACCGTATTGACTCCAGTGTTCCTGATGGAGGGAGATCCAAATTTGTACTTCATTTTAAGTGGGTGTCCGGATACTTTTGAGTGATTACATTGTACTTCATTTGAAGGTCGTCCTTCAATGTGTACTTCCATAATTGCAATATTAGATGTTCTTTAACATTTTTGCTTCACATAAAAGAAAGAGGCAACAGGAAATTAGCATATAAAAAGAAAAAGTACAAGACAAGGAATAAGATCATTAATGCAGGTTGTGATGTATGTTGTATGGAAACAAAAGAAAAAATTGGAAACTTACGCACAGTGGACAATAAATTAGGCCTGTTCGGTTTAACAGGTACTGATGATACTGTATATTGACCGTCAGCTAGCATCCTGCGTGGCACTTCCTGAAACTGATTCTCATGTCAATAGATAGGAGACCCACAGTTGACATGGCAGACGTAGTTCGTGCCAGATGTGTAGGCCGGAAGAAAGAGGTGAGTGAGTAGCAAATAGAGGTCATTGAGTTTGTGCATTTAAAAGAACATAGTGTTGAGGAAGTTGCGGAATTCGCTGGCGTCATCCACAGTGTAATGAGTATTTAGGAAATGGGAGCAAACGTAGTCGACATCACACCGTCGTGAGAATTGTGGTCGAGAAAAGTGCTCATAGACAGGGACCGCCATCGAGTATCATGTTTAGTGTCAATAAATAGTTTACGACGAAGCAAAAATTACTCCAAATCATCAATGGTGGTCAACATACATCAACTTCAGAACGTATACTATAACATGAACATCTGCAGTAGAGTGCCTGGAAAGAACACATTCCTAACATCCAAATACAAGAACGATACTACAATTGGCAAGACTCCGAAAGAGCTTGAAAGTAGAGAACAGTAAACGGGTCATCTGGCCTGGTGAGTCTCTTTCCAGACGTAGAATTCACCGACGAGCGGATGAAGCCTTCAAGAAGGACTGCATGCAAGATGTATTCCGATTGTGTCGATTATCCGCGTTGTAAACAGCTATCTTCTACTCTTGTGACCTTTCTGTTTACCGGCATAATCTTATTGAGTTGTCTCTGGACCATCTCATTCATCTTAAGGCTATCTTCTACGTTTCTTGAAAGTCCTATCTTCCCCATGTTAAAAAATTACTTCATACATTACTCGGCTAATTTTACACGAAGAGAGATGCGGATTGTCCCTGGTCATAGAGAAACTATTTCTGCACGCGATTTGCATATTTGCGTTTTTTAAATATCAATTTATGACTTAAATAATTAAATTTCTGTGAACTATTTTTCTTCTCAAGTAGGAGTAAAAGGAGGGGAGATATTAGGAGCAATAGAGGGAGAAAATATGAAGACTTCGGTGTCAAACTACAAGGAAAGAGAAGAGGGGAAGGCGTTTGACAACCTTGAATCTTTTAGCAAAAAGGAAGGAGGTAAAACTGGAACTGTGAAGGTATTGTCAACATGTTTTGACTATTTCTACACATTTTAAAACCAGACCGAACACAAATTCTCCCCTCCCCTCCCCTCTTCCTGTGTCTTCTTTCCAATTCCCTACCGAGGGTGAAGGAGGAGAGTATTTTAGTTGTTGAAGCGGCAGAGAAAGGGAAGGAGAAAGAGACAGAGAAGGGAGGGAGGGGAAGAGAATATTTATCCTATTTGTGCTTAGGGCACTTTGCAGTTGTGCTTTCTTGTGTAAAAATCTCTTACTTTCTCGCTCGAAAAAATCATGTTTATTTTCAGCCTCTCCCGACACATTCAGCTGTATCCCACTAGAGGTCTGAAATATACATACACATACACAATAATAAAAAATATTATTGGTAATTATAAATGTACTATTCTACCCACACATTTCATACATTGACTAACAAAAAAAAATATTCATACATAGGCTGTTGCAAAATAAACAACCAACACAAACACTTCGCGAGATTTCTGACATGAATATAACAAAAACAAATAGACCATCGTTGGTGTAGATATGTTTCCTTTCGGTACTTCCCCTGTTTTACAAAATTCCGAATACGCCATCATGAATAAGTATGTGATGCAGCATGCGATACCAGTCCATGACATATATACAGGATGGTGACGTAATGCACCGAAAAACTTCGAAAGGTAATTACTAAAGAAATTTTGATTTCGGCCTGGTTTCGGAGCTAGAGGCGAAATTATCACGGTAACGTAAGAAATGACATGATGTCTCCACAAATAATGACACAAGGCTTGTCGTTTCCGAAGTTTATAGCCACCACCCTGTATAGAGAGTAACTTTATTTTTCAGGAATGCAGAAAAATGTCAAGATTTCTTGCTTTATGTAAAAGAATTCCAGTCTTGTCCTATTTGCTAGCCACCGTGTCCCAGACAGTAGAGTCAGACTTCGGAGCGGCATTGGGTAAACAAGAGGGTTCAAATCTCTGTGCCGGCTTTCATCACTGAGGTTTTTCCTGCGTTTTCCTTAGTCACGCCAGGCAAGTGCCGAAATGGTGCTTTCAAATTAGGCCCTGGCCAACATCTTACCCGCATCTTTTCTCCGACCTGAGCCTTAGAAGCCTAACGATTATTAAATACATTCAAATTCATTGTATTATTAAAATTCAATAAATAGTCTATCAAAATTAGGACAAAATGAAATATTTATTATATTGTAACACCATGTATCTATTTACACTGACAAACTTTTCACGAAACAGACTTTCCTTTTGTTTTAGTGTCCTTGTCCATCTGCTTCTTTCTTATTGCTTCGATAATACGGTTGTGGTTCTTTCATTGGCTTATTCTGACAACCGGATCATGGATCTACTAGTTCAGGTAAAATGCATTCACGATAATAGGAAAACAGTTTATCCAGAATCTTGATCATGAAAGCCTCTTCTTATCTTCAAGAAAATCAGTTTTTTTCGGGATATACACAACTAAGTCATACCGTTCCACTTTCACGCAATGTAACTGTGTCCGTATTTGGTACTTTGGTAGTAATACGGGTGTTCTTCGGAAAGTGTGATTTCTTATTTCTGTTTTCTCGTCAATCTTCTTGCATAATAGGAAAGTATCGCACAATGTCGTAAGCATGCGAAATACTGACACAATTTCAAGTTGAATAAGGATACTTGATTTCTATAATATACCGGCCTCCATTGTCTTCATTCAGCATAATACCGTCTGGGGACCCTGAGAGAAATGGATGGTCTGTATCAATGAAGAGTCCGCAACGTTGTATTTTTACACCGAATTCTTCTTCATATTTTCGCCGCACCGTGTCTTCTTGATCACTTGCTGGAGTTTTTTTTTATTTGGCAGGATACACAATGGATTTTACGAGAGACGCAGAAAGCGTTGTTTCTTTACACGAAGCAATGGATTTTACACAAGACGCAGATACTCTTACTTTTCGCATTCATAGGACTTCGGGGAAGACGTTCTTTCTGCCTCCTTTCTCCCTCGTGTACGGAACTCACTGTATTGGATGTTCCCTTCTTTACTGCTTTTGCTTAAACTTTTTACATTGATTTGGAGGACAGCTGTGCGCAGGTCTATGCCTTCAATATTAAACATATAGTTTTTAAACAATTTTCGAAATTTATGTATTTATCTATAGTATATATAAAAATAGACGTTCGTATGTATGTGTGTGTATGTTCCACCATAACTCTCGAACGCCTGGACCATCGCCGACTACGATCTCTTAGCGCCTTCCCATACGGTTCAAATGTGCGAACACGACCTAGTTCTCGTGGTGGCCGCTGTGGCGCTACTTACAGGCAATACAACGTACGATGCAGTCAGCTGGTTTCTTGGCTGTAAACAGAGTTGTAAAGCTGGAAAATGTTGTAGACATGAACAGAACAATGAATCTTTGTTTTGCTAACTATCCCACGAAAATGGAATTGTTTCTTAACCTCAGTTTATTAAAATAAAATGAAAATCAACGTATTCACAAGGAACACTACAAATAATTAGCAGTAAAAACAATCCTTAACTAACGTATCAATTTACTTGATAGTGGCTTTCAAGGGTTTATTAGTAGGGGAGGAAAGGGGGAGAAAATTTCCTGTCACTTCGTGTGATTTTCCTGGTACCTCACTTACCTGTATTCCTATAGGGCGGGAACACTTTTCACAAATATTTATAAAACAATTCTTTCGTACGGGCATATTACATCTCACAATGTTTTTAAAAGCGGAAATTGTATTCAACATTATTCAGATACCACTGATTTTCTCATGTCACATGACCGCATCAGTGCTATCCAGTGCTATATTTAGCCATACTGGAGTGTTTAATCAATGTCAGTCAAAGCGAACACTTAAAACTCTATCGTTCACTTCCAGTCTAATCCAATATGGACCAAATTTCCAGTCCTAACTCAGCTTTTTATGTTTGTTATTTCTGTGTGACCCGTTTTTAATTTATATATTTATTTTTAAATTATGAGCAGCGACAGTGCCTGGGTAAAAGTGCTTGGGGAGGCTACAATATTACATCTGAAGAAGTCGGGAGCCCGACTGAAGTTTTTGACAGGTATAAAATAAAACGGTGACGTTAGAAGGAAGATAAGGTTGATTTAGGGGGCTTCAGTTCTCTATTGCCTGTCTGGCGTTGCCACGGAGTATGAGGTACTGAAATACGCATGTAAATAGCACATCCTGTAAATATTACCCTATAATTTCTTCCTCCCCCTTTCGGTGGCAAATAAAACCTTACTTCCATTGATTGAACTAACATGACATCCTAAACGAGCTGGAGAGCTTCTAAGTAAGTGACCTACAGTTTTTGGTAAAGTGAGATTCGATACACTCCGTTCATTGGACCTCGGCGGGAACTGAACCCGTGACCACACTCAGAAAGCGAGTTCGCTAGAGTGACAGTACCTGAAAGCAGAGAAGCATTCTTAAAACATTTTAAAACCATTTCCGGAAATACTGTATTCTTTAAATGATATACGCCACATTTCCAAAATGTGTACTTAAATTTGTTTCGAATATTTTAAAGCATATTTCTAGTGGTAGCCATATTTTTAAAATATATGAATACTCTAGAAAAATAATATTTTATGTTCAGATATGATTTTAAGATGTTTGGAAATATTCTTAAGTTATAAGATTTCCATTGTTTTAATGTATCGAAAACCTTTTAACATTTCCAAAATATAAGAAAACATTACATAAATATATAAAATTATTTTTGTGAGTTATATTAGATAAAAGAAGCTTTTAAAATGTGTGGGAAATACTAGTATTATGGACTCTTTTATGGTTTCAAACTATTGTTGAAATGTCTTAACAGTATATTTGGGAAATTAAATGTGATGCAGAAAATATCATGTTTCCTTATTTGGCACAGGAAATATTTTTAAAACATTTGGAAAATATTTCTCTGCTGTGCGGGGAATAATGACTTCGCAATACTCAGTTACAATGTATGGCTTTCCAAAGTAGGATACTGCAAATATGAGGAAATTGTTAAAAGAAGCAATACAACAGAAAAGTTCCCCATACGTATTGGCCAGAAAGTGATACGCTATCTTTACAAAATGCATTTATCTATACTAGTTCTTTCGAGGGATAGCACATAGCTAACATTTGACGTATTTCGTTTGTATATCAAGCTCATAAGAGTTGAGTCGCATTTATTTTGGATGAGTATGGAATGAAACATAATTTGTACCTTGAACTCTTTCGAACTTCAAATTCCCAGAAAAGCAGTAGATGCTAATTTCATTCTATATAGTCCTATATGTGAAAAAGAAATACATAATAAGTATATTGCGAAGATATAAGCATCGTGATTGCCGTAAAGTACTGAGGCTATAAGTTGTTTATACCAAATGAGAATTTTTGGTTGAATATTGTGTGGTGTACTAAAAATGTTAAGTTGAATTATAATTCATCTGTTTCAGAAGCATACTAATTTCATACAATTTTAATCTGCAAATTAGTGAATTGTGTTCTCCGAGGGATTTTTTTTAAAAATTTGTTACCATAAACCTTCGTTCCTTAAGCATTGTTCTGTAAGAATTCAACATTTTCGGAAAATTAATCACCATAATTTCATTATAAAACGAAAGGGACTTTTGTGAAACTGTTGCCTACACATGTCGCACGTGAATGACCCATATGAAAACTTTTTTACTTAACCACAGTACAGTAAACTTGTTAAAGTTACATTCAGTTACATGCTGATAGTTATATTCTGTCAAACTGTCCATTGTCTGTAAGTAGCGCCACAGCGGGGAAAAGATCAACTAAACTTGTTTGCTGCAATACATGCTACGAGCACGAAATGGGAAGGCGCTAAGAAATCGTAGTCGGCGATGCCTGGACAAATTTCAACCAAACTTGCTATTCATATCACTTACAATCTGGAAAGAAATAATGTGAGGCAACTGGCAACACACAGCACCCCTCCCCCTAGGGGTGGAGTGGTGGTGGAAAGTGGTGACATGTAAAAATCAGTAGAGCAGGTATATCCTTACAGGCTGAGCAACCCACACAAGAATGTAGTTTGCCGGATTGAATATCTCCAAGTGCATCAATTCATTAGCAATCTTACACGTAACTATTTCAGGTGGACACTCAGACCTAGAAGAGATATACATATTTAAAATCAACATAAAAAATAATTTAGAAAAACTTTTTAAAAACATACTTTTCTCGAACCATTTGTAATAAAAGTAAAATATATTTTTTTATGCATGACTAAAAAGAAAAACATGGGGCTCTCTCTCATGTACAGTCACTTTATATATTTTTTCAATTAGCGCGCCCGATGCTTTTCATTTTAGCCATGCATAAATAAAATTATTTTTTAGATTTTAGTACGAATTGTTTTTTAAAAAGTATGTCTTTAAAAAGTTTTGTATTACTTTTTTAAGTTATTTCGGTGTTCGTGTGACCCAAATCGTAAAGTGTTCTGCAACCAGTCAAAACGACAGATCGTTGCAGACTAGTATAGAATAAAGAAGTCTGTATTAAAAATAAAATAAAATATATATGCTTTTAAAATATATAAATATACAGAAATATATGAAAGTAACAATGAAATATTATTGTATTGTCACCTGACTTACGTCGCTGTGCAAAATTTCATCATTATATATGACGTCGGGAAATAAGTTAAATTAAAGTTGCAAGATTTGAGGACACCACAAACTATTGTGAACTAAAGAAAAGAATGTAAAATCTGAGTTTGTGTGTAAAATATTAGGTTCCATTAACCAGTGGTTGAAGAGAGATTTGCGGGGAAATTTTTGAATAGCTTTGTTTTTGGTACACTATTTATGAATATCTGGCGCTAGTTTACACTCAATGCCGCGCAATACGGTTACAGTCAAATTGCACTGATAGCTGAACGTCACTATACTCATAATCAGCAGAGACCCACCACAATGGTACAAGTGTACAATTGCGTAGAATCCGTAGAATGGAACAGGAATACTAACAAGCAAACATATATACTGATGGAACTGAAAAAAAGTTATGAGTTTTTTTCCCTATGTCATGATTGGGATGTCAAAATATCTGTGCATGCAAATTTTGGCAACCTGAGGTCAATTGTTTTGTGAGATGGGTTGATAATACAATAGTCAGATTTTTGTTTGTGGAGAGTGATATAAAAGTGTCGAAATGTCATTGTACTTTCAAATTGCTGAAAGAAATTGAAAGTAAATTGATAGTAATGTGTACTGTGTGGAAGGTGTTATTTTGTGGAGGGTATATTGTTCATGGCCGCCATCATGAAGTCTGCCATATTGAATCCCGATTGATTTTTTAAATGGGAAGGAAGTCACATAATATGTTATTGTGGGCCAGAATTTTACGGGAAATAAGGTTCTGAAGTAAGTTTTGCCGTAAATGTAATATTGTGAAAGATAAGGATTATGTGACGCTAACTTGGGATAATGATACAATAACCTAGAAACATCCACTTCCTTTCAAAATAACGACGGAAATGGAACCTAAATAAATATAAATTGTTTCTGAGTATAGTGCCCTATATGGAAATGTAGGCATTTGGGTTTGCATTTTGACATCCCAATCATGACGCAGGGGAAAAATTATAACTTTTTTCTGTCCCTTTAGAATGTTTGCTTGTTAGTATTTCTGTGCCATTCTACGGAATCTACCCAATTCTACACTTGTACCAGTGCGGGTCACTGCTGATTATGAGTTTAGCGACGTGCAGCTATCAGTGTCATTTGACTGTCTGTCACCGCAGTGTGTGGCATTGAGAGTAAACTAGCGCCAGATATTCATAAATAGTGTACCAAAAACAAAGCTATTCAAAAATTTTCCCCGCCAACTTCTCTTCAACAACTGGCCAATAGCACCTAATATAATATTTTCCACACAAACTCAGTTTTTAGTGCTGATTTTAATGTATATCTCTTCTAAATCTGTGTCCACTTGAAATAGTGTAATTTGTTACTTTTAACATTGAACACACCCCAGGGAGGTGAGGGGCGGAAAACCTCTGGACAACGCACTAACGGGCGGAAAATAAGCTAGTATTAACATAAGCGGAGAGTACTTATAGCACTTATAATGAAAAAGAAGAAAGGCCATCCGAAGAAATAATTTCTTTTTCAATGTGTAAAGAAAAGATTTCTATATACAAAACCCACGAAATTTCCCAATTTTTATTTTCTAACAAATAAATATTGTACGTTCATTAATTGGTTCGTATCCCAATAGATCCGAATTTGCACTTGTAACTAAAATCCAGTTTTGGATAATAGAACTAAAAATAATATCTCCCATCCCCCTCTACATTAACTCTCTTGTTTACCCAAAGGCGCAAATGCTCTTATCTCCTTCCATCTTTCTCAACGATACAAGGATGTCAAACGCCCTCTCCCCTTTCCTGCTCCGACAGTTGTTCTTTTCAACTGGTGTCACATGTATAAAGAAACTGCTAAACTCGGGCACAGCGTATTTCAGTCTAATTTTTAATTAACTGATTTTTTTTTCTGTTGCAGAGTTTTATGGGTAGCGAGTTGTCTTTTGGCTGGTGTAGGAATCCTCATGTTTGTGTATCCTGTTTGGACGTCTTATGTATCAAGTCCTACAGTAACCTCAATAGAAACGCTCTATTATCCTATCTATAATATTCCATTCCCGGCGGTTACTATATGCCCAGTTGCTCACTTTGACAATCAGAAGCTTCAAAGTGAACATTCAAAGAGGTATGTTGTACTTTCTAAAGCTGTTGTTTTTCAATTCCCTTTGTAATAATTTTCATAATTTACCTGCAGAAGGACACATAAACTATAGTGAGCCACTTTCCTGTAAAACACTTTGAAAAATAGACAATGTTTGGACAAATATAGTTAACCTTGAAAATAGGCAGTGTTTGGGACAAGTACAGTTAACCTTGTTCTTACGATTGGCACGAACGAGATGTATGTGGATCCTCATCGTTTTGAGTCAAACAACGTGCTGTTAATGTGGGAGCAATCTTACCATTAAAATTTAATTTAATTCAACATAAAGAGATCCGAACAAAAACACCAGAGGTGCAAAAAGTGGAGCCAAGTTCTTTAGCCCTAAAAAGGTGTGAAATGGGAGACGGATGAGCCAAGTTCCTTGGTGACAGCATGTAACAGGAACAAAGGAACTTCGCGCGAGCTGGCAACAGCCTTAGGGTTGGTGGCGGTGGACATAG
>JAGDQP010015230.1:6955-43253 GCA_022664845.1 Lepisma saccharinum | reverse complement strand
ATTACTTAGCCATCGTTGCCTTGCTTGTTTTCGTTCCTCATGAAGTTTAATGCATTCTTCATCAAACCAAGGTTTGTTTTTCTGTTGTTTCTTCTCACCTACGCGTTCCTTCGCTGCGCTCTTAATTGTTTCACGAATTGCCTCCCACATCTTACTTACATCAATTTCATTATTAATATCATCATTATTATTACTCGAGTCGGCTAGGATTTCGAACCTATTTGAGAGTTCGAGTTGGTAATCTGCTCTTATGCTCGGATTATTTAATAGTTTCACTTCGAATTTCAGTTCTTTTGATCCCTTGCTTTCTCTGTTCGCGATGCATAACTGAGTCAATAAAATTAAAATCTTCCTGTAAATGATAAACGATTCATCACAGTGAAAGTAAGTTACTGGAAATATATTTATATTAACAAGGTCAACATTAAAAGTTTGAAAATTTGATGTAATTTAGTTAAAAGTGTTTCCACCCTGGTTTAAGTTCTATTGTTTCAAGGGATATTTTGTTTGTTGGACAATATTATCATGACAAGTCCAGGTAATACAATTTGAGAAAATAAAGGATGCACTTTAGATATTCTCCCGGATGTTATAAAAACCCGACCTAATCTGATACTAAACACCTAAACTAACCTTACATTAAGTCAAATTGTAGATTAAACCTACTCATTGTACACCAAAGTAACTAATTTACGTCTAGCTAACTTCAGAATTACTGCAAAATACCCTAACCTAATCTATAATGAAAGGGTCAGGTGGAAATTCCAAAGCCCAGCCAAAATAAAATTTTATACCAGGTTGCCAACACACAACGACATGAAATTTTAACTAGTAATAGTCTATCCATCCACTCTACACATACATATCTACTTCAGAAACGTATTATTTGACACGGCATTTTCAAGTTGACTCTCTTGTCAATTTGACGGCGTAATTCAACTGTTTGCTCATTAGATGTTGTTCTATCATTCAGTGAACCGAAAAAGGAAAAGGTTTTCTTTAACGTGATGGCATATAACCGCTTCATTTCCTAAATTTTGAATGCATACCAGTTCCCTTTAACCGTTGGTTTATAGGGAATCTCTTTTTTAAGAATATGTAAATTGCATATCCATTTCGCTACCGGTATATACAATCTTACTTCCACAAATTACTTTCTTAAGATGAAAAATAATATTTTGAGTACTTTTTCGTAAATTCTGTCTGCTTTTGAAACTAAATTTGGTAGCCAGTCAACGGACATCAAAGGAAAGTCTGAAAACTTGGCATCGTAATGAGCGCTTGTGGAACACAAAATAATTTTTAGGTGCAACTAAGATGAGGACTGTGCCTTCGTGGACTTTTATGCGTTTATAGAATTTAAAAAAACAAACAAAAAAACACGCTATTTTAAGCAACGAAAAACGGACTAAAAAGTACAAAAATAATACATTTATGAATCGTAAAATAAAAGCATGAGTGTTCTTGCTCAACTTATCATAAAATAATATCTAAGAGCACCCACGCTTTTATTTTTCGACTCATAAATTTATTATTTTTTACTTTTTAGTCCGTTTTTCTTTGCTTAAAAAGGCGTGTTCTTTTCAGTCTTTTTTTAAAAAAAAATTAAAGATCTTTTTTAAATTTATTTATTTTATTATTCTTTTCGGGTTATTTCGGTGTTCATACTTTTCCTCCAGTTAATATTTTGTGGCCCAAATCCTAAAGTGTTCTGCACCCAGCCGCGGTGCAGGCTAGTATTTATTTTAGGATAAAGAAGTATGTAATAACAAAACATTAAAATATATACATACATAGAAATATATGAAAGTAACAATGGAATGTTGTATTTTTCACCCGACTTACGTCGCTATGCAAAATTTCTTCATTGTATGACGTCGGGAAATGAGTTAAATTAACATTGCAAGATTTGTACCAGAGATGAAACATGATTACAGAGTAAGTTAATAAAAATTAATTAAAAACGATTTTTTTTAAAAACCGCTTTCTTAAGGTGGACTAAAAGTAAAAAAATACTAAATTGAATTAATCTTATGGATCGGAAAATAAAAGCGTGGTTGCTTTAGATATTATGATTTTATGATAAGGTAAATTCAATTTATTATTTTTTACTTTTAGTCCATCTTAAGAAAGCGTGTTTTTAAAATCCTTTTTAAATTATTTTTATGTATAATAGATGAGTATTAAACTCCCTGCGAGATAGGCAACCCAAATTTTAAACAATAGTTGCGGTGTTACGTGCATTTAAGGATAATTTCGAATTACTTTAATTAATTAATTACAGTTAACTGGATTATTTTGTCGTACTTCTAACGATTGAATATTGTATTGCCATCGGAAGCAAGCAAGTTTACAAAATTTCAAAGACATCGGATGATGGGAAGTGAGTTAAAAATCAATCACAAGATTTGTACCAGAGATGATTACAGAGCAAGTTAATATAAAACGTGTAAAAAATGGTACATTTTATCACTGCACGTGAGTGAATTGTTATTAAGGTCTTAAACGAGCTGGTGAGCTTCTAAGGACGGGACCTACAGGTTTTTTTTGGTAAAGTGGGCTCTTAACCACTGCGTTCAATGGACCCCGGCGGGATTTGAACGCGTGACTACGCACACAGAAAGCGAGCGCTCTAACCTCTTGGCCACCCCGAGGTCAGCATTGCATGCGATTATCTTTACTGACAAAATAACATTTGAGGTTTATTCTAGAAAATACCAATTTCACATTTTCTGTTGACTTCCTAACTAATAATGAAAAAATAAATTGTAGATGAGTTTCTCCATTAACATGTTAAGTTAAACCTCACGGTCAATTATCATTTTATTTTATTTTCTTAATATTCTTCTATAAATGCTCCGAAAACTGGAAATACAAATGGTAATTAGTTTAAAAGAACTTTCCACGAACCATAAAAAATGAAGGACAGGCACTCCTCCCACTTGAAATCCGCCCACCTTCTTAAAACCACACAGGAAAAAGAAAATCTGTCTTTAATAAAGACCACAGGATATTTTCCAAAACCTAAAAATATATTACACGGTTTCCCGGAACATTGAACAAAACCACAAAATATTTCAGATTCAGATCTGTCAAAATAAAAAGACTTCAAAAAGACAATATAGAGAAGATACTTAACTATCTAGCCCTTCTTTTCGGAGATCAATGAGTCGTAAACTTAATTTAGTTCCGTCAGCGACCAACAGAAGGCGGGCGTTCCAAACCTTTCACGCTTCGGCGAACCAACCAGCCTTTTTTTTTCTGATCTCTTTTTCTTCTTTTCCTATTAAATTCCCCAACACAAAACGGCGCTAAGTCATAACTAATGAAACCTTTAATTTAAAACCTCTTATAAGGGCATTATTCATTCCAATATGAAAAGAAAAAAAAACATGCAACTTTATTTCTCAACTCGTCGAGGTAATTTGACATACACGCACACAAGAATAAAGAGACACTTGTAAAATATTATGCACATCCTAATAAAGTCTACGGATTATGTTATGAAGATGACTTTCAAACAATGAACTAGAATACAGATATTCTCGGGTCGTGTTCAAGTAAATCACACAGAAAAAAAAGATCTAACAGAAGTTCCTTTGAACTGTACTAATCAAGAGTACAGCCAATCAAAAGACGTAAAAAGAAAATGAAGTTCATACTGGTATAGGGTGAACCGATGCCCAAATCCGAATGAAAAATTACAGATTATGTCCGCCATCTTTATCCACATATTCGCCACCTGGAGTTCATTAGCTATCCGCATTGGAACATGCCAGCCACGGTAGATGATATTCAAAGAATAACATTTCAAGAAACAGATACCTACACATGAAAAGGAGCGTTTGCAGACAAATTGAGTTGACACGCAGCTCATAATAGTAAAGACGGTCGAAAAATAACGTTTGAAATGGTGGCGTCCTATCGGGGCCATCTGTCCGCGTTTGGTGGAACTGCGTCCACCTGAGTAACGCCTGAGTGCGGGTGCGCGTGCATAACCACGAACAGGTGTATCAGGGACTTTCTAGACCGAGTGTGGCCGTCACGTTTTTTTTATTCACGTGTCGCCCCCCAGTTTACCTCACGACGCTGGGTGGACGCCGAAAACTGGGACTCCATCCGGGAACTGAACCCGGGACCACGCGGATATGAGTCCAACGCTCTAACCACTACACTGTGGAAGCCAAATAGCTAATATTACAATGGAAAATTAATACCATTGTGGATTTTGCTCCTTTGATGGTAGTTCATTCAAGAGCAACATGTATTTGCGAAATATGTAATGTCGAAGGCCTGTTGCGGTGGTCGTGCAAGCCAAGAATGTAACGCCATGAGCAACCTTAGACTATTCTAGGTTCGAATTTCGGCTCAAGCGAAGATGTCTTTTAATCCAATATTGAATGTGATGTATACATGAACAAGATTTCTTTGTAAATGAGAAAAAAATCCACTGTCGGTTTTCTTGCTGTTCAATCCCCTTGTTGATGTTAAAGTTGTGTTCAAACACAGCACACAAGTTTAGACCGCTTAACACCGCCTCTGTGTTAAAACTTGCTTGTGTTAATCCTAACACTTTAACCTGTGAGAGTGAGTAACACGCAAAATTGGTGGTCATCCTAGAACCACAGCCCTGTGCTGAGTAAAAATATTTTTAAAGCGTACTTCGATACCATGGATACCAAAAAGGAATGACTCAGGGCAAAGGGTGCTCACCTTATCTAGAGATCATTCGGTACAGTTCCGGACATCCTAGATACATTAAGCGAGTACCGGAGCCTGAAACAGCTTTATTTTCCTTGTTCCCGGGCAGTGAAATGGCATTATTCGTTGGACGAGCTAAAATTTCTCTATAAAGATATAGTTCTGCTACAAAGAAACATAATACATATATTTTGCATTGAACTGCTACCTGTATATCATAAAATTATGAAAGATTGTTTCGTTTAGATCTACGATAAAACTTTCGGTAAACTTCACGTTTTTTTTTTTAAATTATGCTAGCGACTTTTAAGTAGTAAGTTTGATAATCCACGAACATTAATACCCCAGTCCGAATTCGAAGCCAAGAAACCGATAGACCATTCGACAATCGCAGTCGGCGTTTAAGATCTACGATACGAGAAGTTAATCTTTCGACCAAGAAGATTTATAATCTGATCTCTTTTGATATCTTTAAGTTAGAAACCATAGAGGAGAAAATGAAAGAAAATATACTTTTTCAAACAGGCATTCGTGTCAGTAGCATATGGACAACCTTCCTGAAAGAAAGTAGTTCTTTCAATTCAACACCTTTTTCGCCTGTAGTGCTGTCTCCTTTCAAATACTTAACAATGGATTTCAGAAAACATTGTTGGAAAACATCTTCGGAAACTTCATCACACACAATATCATGTTTTCCAAGCCCATTAATACTAAAAAAAAAGGGGGGGCGACGATAAAAAAGAGAAAAAAGACTTATTTTTCAACTGCGGGTTGTGATGAAGAAAAAAAAACTAAAAACTCACACTGACAAAAAGTGACGAGGGTAAGCGCAAGTGGTTAAGCAGAAGCCTCCATTAAACATGATGTCCCGAGGGAAACAAGATATCTCCCCACGGCGCTATTTTTTTTTCTCCTCTCTGCCTGAGAGGATGCAAATGAGCAAACGGAATGAAAAAAATCAAATTACACTTTCGTGAGGTGTTGAAACATTTGGCAGTTGCACAGACAGAATACGGATCTCCCACGATAAATATTCAGCCAAGCAAGACAAAGCAACTTAATAAATGTATGTGTGCTATTTGATGTGCCAGGCTTGCACGCATACACACGCACATACAACAATGAAGGAGAATATACCTCTCCCTTCTCCCTAAACGTCTGTTTCAGAACATGTAGCTGAAAATAACATTCTAACTTTAAGTATAGTTCTGCGATTTCTCGATATATCGTTTGGTATTTTGAAATATCGATGAAGATAAATCGAAATCGAAGTCTTTCTCGGTAAAGAACGACCTTTGATTTTCAAATAGCCACATAGACCAGAATATCTTAGTACATTTGGAAATAAATGAGGATATTACCAGGATACGCCTCGTCTGATAATATTCAAAGGATATTTATTCTAATCTAGCAACCGAACCGCCCAAGCTCAGTGGTAGAGCGTTGGAGTAGCATTCGGGAGGTCGTGAGTTCGATCCCAGCATCCTGACTGAGGGTTTTCCCTCAAATCACACCAGGCAAATGCCGGGATGGCACCTTCAACATAGGCACTGGCCGAAACCTTCCTGAATCCTTTCCCCCTCCCATTATCCCGGTCTGAGCCTTAGATGCCTAAAGGCCATAAATAAAATTCATTTCAATTCTAATCTCGAATTACTAGAATATTCTGATAATATCGCGCGAAATGATAATCCATCAATGCATGTTCCCAGCATATACCTAGGATATCCCATGGAATTCCAGACAGGATATTCGTAGGTTGTTCTACACATTACTACTGTTATCCAAGATATATTTAAATGTGTCGCTCGCTATATTGATCGTTCTTCGAATTGCCAGGAGCGAGACGCCGTAGCTCAGTTGGTAGAGCGAGAATCATCCTAACTGCGGTTTTCCTGTCACACCACGAAAATGCCGGGATGGTACCTACTAACTTGGCCGTAACCGACTACTTTCCAACATCCTCTCCCCTACCCTACCCCGACCTGCGCCGGAAATGTCTAAAGACCGTAATCTCAAAGTTGGAATTGCCAGCAATTTTGATTCGCTGATATCTCCAAACAATTACCGCAGAGACGACTGTCTGGGTTGTCCTTTGAAATAAAGGTCAAGGTCGCTACTGTCCAGATTCCTCGTCTCAGGGCAAAGCAAAATGTAGGCTATATCTTTATGATGATCTACGCGTACATAAGAAGGCCAAGTTGTCTGACTGTGTTCCTCAAGCGCCGGATCGCAACGAGCCTCCTGTTTTAATATGGATGTGGTTTATCAAACGATTTCTTTCTACTCGTATTTTAGAAGAAGTGGTAGAATGTGCAAGTAATTTATAACCTTCCAAAAGGGCTCTGAAAACTTATCTCAATGATCGTTTAGCTTTATGGTTCATACGAAATACACACCATAATGTTTATAATATGACGTATCAAGAAGACTAGTTTTAGAAATTCTCTCCAAACCTGAACTAATAATGATGCTTCAAGGTCATAAATAAAGGCCTAATAAAGCGCCTGTGGTTTAGTGATTACGATGACGGACATAGATCGGTATGGAAGAAACATGTAGGTATGAGTCCTACTGGTGGCCGTACCGAAAGAGCTTTTCAGTCTCTCCGCTCAGTTTCACCACACAAATCCCGCGGCCATTCACTGTCCCCGTTAGTGTGTTCACAGAGGGGCATCTCCCTTCGGATATGTGACGAACTCAGGCCATAGTTGCCTGTCTGGCCCACAAATATATTTAAGATGGGAAAAGTTTAACATAGCCCAATTTTTATCCTTGATTGCTCTTGAATACCTGCTCCATGCTTGCAGAAGACCGGTTTACAAGTTCAGGAAATATATGTACAAAAGTGTAAACGTATACGAGTCGCACAATGTCCTGTAGCCACGCAGTATAGTGTTATATTATCTCCTAGCCGTGCATCAGTAAGTGCTTTTCTTCTGTTTCTTTTTGAACGGAGGGTGGGGGTCAACTGAGAAGTTGATGAATTTACCAAGTTCTTTTTCTCGTCCGTGAACAATGGCGATTTAATAGTCGCTGCACAGCTCAATATTAAACAGATTTCATATACAATGATTGCAATTTTCAATACGGAGCGGTCATAGCCCAGTAGTAGAGCTGGCTTACCATTCGGGTAATTGTGGGTTCGATCTCAGCGGCCGAGCATATTGACAGGTTTTCCTCAGTCGCACCAGGCAAATGCCGAGAGGGTACTTACAACTTAGGCTCTGACCGACACCTTCCCCCTTTCTTATCCCGGCCTAAGTCTTAAAGGACTACACAGTAAAAAATAGATGTGTTAATTCAACACAATGCGGTGTCCCAGCGTGACTATCACTTTTGTGTGTGAAATCAACACAACACAAGGTGTTGATTTCGGTCCTGGGAGAAAAAAAAGTTACGGCTGAAGCTAGATTTGAACATGGGTTGCTCAGTTAGAAGTCGAGCGTCTTACCGACTTCGCTAAATCGTCAGAGAGAAAGATTACTAGATTGAAACAATATAGAGGATAAAAATTCTTGCTGAACCTCAAACACAAACAAAGTTACTCTTACGACTTATGCCATGGTTTAATCACTTTTCCATTGGTCAATTAGGGATCACAACCCCCATTTATTGAGAATATGTTCCATTTATATGAAAGCAAGCGCAGCATTTTCCATGTTGTTACGATAAGAAAGCAGTAATGCTGCTGAAGTGTTTGGCTGTCGCCATCTTGCTTGCTTTAATAGAAATAGAATATTCTCAATGAATGGGAATTCTGGTTCTCAATTTTGACAAATAGGAAGTGATTAAACCATGGGATAAGTCGTGCAAGTAACTTAGTTAGTTTTGGAGATTCAGCAACATATCTGATCCCATACACTGTTTAAATCTATAGTGTAGTCGTTTAATTCAAATGTTGTTCACTAAATATCGTTTGCATCTAGTGCATTTTGTCTGACGATTTAGCCAAGTCGGTACGACGCTCCACTTCTAACTGAGCAACCCATGTTCAAATTTTACTGCAGCCGTAACTTTTTTTTTCACAGTACCGAAATCAACACTGTATGTTGTGTTGATTTAACACACAAAAGTGGTAGTCACACTGGAACACCACATTGTGTTGAATTAACACAGTTTTTTTTTTCAGCGTAAAGACTATAAATAAAATTCAAATTCAAATGTTCAATTAATTTCTCGCACAGTTCTACCCATATTTCTTCTTACAATATTTTCAACTTGTATTACATAGGCTATTACTCACAGCTTATCAACATTTATAAAATGCATTCTTATCTTTATCGTAGCTTATCAACCTTAAATGTACAGTTTAATATCCAGTAAGACCAGCAGCGTAACTAAGGGCGTGGGGGCCTCCCCGCAACAAACCAGAATATCCCCCCGCAAAGTTACTGAACTTCGAAACTAAGCTTCGTAAGTAAGTCCCCTTCAACCGAAGGTTCCCCCGCATTGCGAACCTGTTAGTTACGCCAGTAAGAAAGACGTTGTTTGATGGATAAACTAGAAATACTGAATCAAAACTACATACTTGTAGACATCACTTCTAGCTGCAACCAATAACAATGACAATTGTTGCAATAAATAGCCATTACGTTCTTCGATTATCAATAAACTTTTTTATTTTGTGCAGGGAACCCTAACGAGTGCATGTCGACAGGTTTGCACAGTTTATAGTCACAAGCAATAGTTTCAGAGCGTAATGTAATATTTTACTTGTCTCTATTTTTTAAAAAAAACGCGTTCTATTTCTCGATTTAAAAAGTTACTATGAAAAAGTTCCTAGTGCGCGTCTAGTCTTACAGGTAATAATGTGTCTTATCTTAAATTGACCTGTTTAATACCGTCTAAACATGATCTATGGTTGCGATAAATATACATGATAATACAAGGAATAGAAAAAAGCTACAGCTATAAATTCACACAATGAAAAAACTCCACAAAGTTGGCCAATTTAGAAGACTTCTGAGGTTACAGTAAGAAAAGCCACCAATCACTTTCTTAGATTATTTTGACATGTGCGCGTAGTTTGTGCTAATCAACATGTTCTATTAAACAAGAGATTATGGGTTTTCACTAAGATTTAGTGGTGTTTTAGTACTGGAGATTCGGCTGTTAATATTACATACACACACAAAAACAGATGGCAACCTTGACGCTCAGCTGTGTGAAGAAGTCCGGCGAGAAGCAGCAGCAGCAGCAAAAACAGGGTGGCCACATTCCGACACTCGCCGCAGCCCACATTCCAGCCATCCCTTGGTCGTCCTCTCTCCCCTTTTGCCCCGCGATTCCACAACGAGTAAAAAAGCCTCTCTCGTAGCGTGGCTTCCCAAACTCTCACAACAGCGGCTGCTCATCAATAGCAGCAGCGAAACACTTCCCTCAACACGTCAGCAAATCAGACAAACAACAAACGCCACAGTGAACGCTGGTTTTCCCTCACTTGCCACTTTGTAATTATTCTCAAACGCTGAGAGTCAACAATGAAAAATTGCGTGTTCTTTGTCATCGCGAATGAGGTGGAGGCCGAGTTGAATACAAGTCAACGAAAAAGACAGTTGAATATCTGGCAGTCTTCTGTTGCTCTGCCATGAAACTCTCTCAGCAGCTCTTATGTATAAAACAAGCATCAACTTTCAACGAAGCTAATTTGTTTAACTGTTCCTTGGCTAAATATACTCGTGACGTTAATGTGAACATTTTATTATTATAATTTTATTACATGCGAAACATAACTACAAGTAGATCATAATTTCTTTCACATATAAAATTTGCCTCAGAGTTCAAGGAAGTTAATGTGTGTTTGTTTTATGAAGCCAAATTTCTCGATTCGTTTACATCCTTCAGTATTTAAAAATACATCGAAAATAATTTTTGGAAACACTACGAAGACATGGACAAAGCCAGTTTTCGTATTTTTTAATGTTTCAAATACAGTGGTTAACCGAGCCGATGCGCGCGATCGATCTATAGGGGGAGTCCGAAAGATGTGGACAAACTTCGGAAGGTGATTTCTGAGACCAAAACAAGAAAGAAAGTTCTCTGGCATTTTCTCGAATCCCGCTTCGTCTAAGGGATACAGGGTTGCCAACTTTCCAAAATCGACTACTGACAATTGTAACTGAACAGAAAGATGTGGACAAACTTCGGGAGGTGATTCCTGAGATCAAAACAAGAAAAAAAAATTGTTGCATTTTCTCGAAATCTGCTTTGTGTAAGAGATACAGACTATGCGTATATATATATAGTTGATAAAAGGGAAATTGAAGTAATCAATATATATATATATATATATGCATTTTTTAAATTTTACAGAAAGTAAACCGTTCAACCAAAAACTAGCTGAATGTAGGTTAATCCAGCTGCCTCCATGTTTTGGATGAACGTTGTCTCTCCTATTTTTACAGTGTACCACACCACCGCCAATTTTAGTTTTCGCGTAGGAAACCGGAAATATTTAATAACGCAATCTAAATTATACCGCTTGATCACATCTTTGTAAAATGAAGTGCACAAGAAGTGTGCAATTATTGTGTGTACAAATGTACAATTCAATGAGTGTAAAAATATTTTTTTTTTCTTTTAGTAGTTTAAATAAAATATAAACTTATTGCTTCTATTTTTTTTCTGTCTTTTTAACCTTAACGCTAAAGTTTCTGCTTTAAGTAAGGATCTTAATATGCAGCTCATCTTCCACAACTTCCGACTTCATTAATTACTACTTTCTTCGGCAAACGTTCACAGAAAAAGAAAACCAACTTAATTAATGTGCAGTGAGTATCAAGATTGTATCAGATTGATGTTAATTTATATTCATTCTCTTACTCTGAAATGGTCTGTCACTTAACCAAGTACAAAAACTGTTGCCAGGTTCAAGCCAATGTTTAATCTGTTTCTGCTAGTAGAACTACGAATAGCAATGCGTTCTATGACAGCTGGAAGTGTCATCTACGTTTCGGTAGCAAGTCGAGAGGGAGCTCTATTATACTGTAAATAAATAAATAATAATAATAAATTTTGTTTTGCGCTTTTTGTATGTGACATTTTAGGCTAAATGGGAACTTCCATCTCCAACACAACTTCCATAACCTTGAACGGCACTTAAAAAACACACACACAAAAGGGAACATATGAATTCCAGAAAAAAAAATCTAAAAGTGATGGTTTTGTATTTCGGAGGTCCGGAGTTCGATTTAAGCGGACGAACGTCTTTTCCAGGATTTATTCTCAGTCATACTAACCAAATGCCGGGATTGTATCTTCAAGTTATGCCATGACTGAGCCTAAGTCCTTTCCCCTACCCTATCCGTCTTGAGCCACACATGCCTAAATAAATTCAAAATCATCTAGTACACATTACAATTCTTATACAGGGTTTTGTCTTGCTGAAGTGTTTTTTTTTATTTTTCGGACTCTCATATATGTATATATAAAAAAGTAAAAATCCAACATAAGACGCTCGACTTCTAACTAAAGGACCCATGTTCGAATCCCGTTTGAGACCTTTTTTCTTTTACTCCCAGTATCCTGAAAACTGAACTGTCTTTTCTTTTTTAAATGATTTAAGTTAATGGAAATTTCTGTGCAGCTAAATTGCCTGGATTTTTTTTTCATGAATGAATCCGAATATTTTAAGCAGCTATCCTAAAAGTGATGGTTTTATACACTTAAAATAATTTTAGAACGTTAGGTAAGATATACGTAACACGTTTAAGAATTTTTTTAATTTTTTTTACATTCATTTAAACGTCAAGCTTTATAAATTTTATTACAAATCTATGATAAAGAGATAACCATCAATGAAAGTTGAAACGCAAACAGTAATATTGGCAGTTTATTTTCATCGTGTTTTCTCAGCATAGCTTTACATAGGCCTACTCTTTTTGCCTACAAATTGAGTTGTCCTTAAAAGGCTCATATTACTCCTCGACTTTACTAAGATCTGATTGAAGACGATCATTATTTCAAGCCATGCAAATGTTTATTTTTAACACAAAAACTAGCGATTTGTGAGTATGATAAGGTGGTGGCGCCGTCTTGCTAGTGAATTCCAGCGTGTACACCTACATACATTTCACACGCTACCTCTCATCCCTAGTCAGTAACGTTTCTTTTAAAAGACTGAAAACAGGTACCAGTACTTAACGCACCAATGAGAAAAGTCACGGTCACTGAGAGAGAGAGGGAAGGCAGACAGACAACTTTCCTTTTCACTTCTAAAGCTACTTCTTCCACAAGGTCATAAGAAAGAAAAAAAAATCATTCACTAAACCTGATTTAACCCTTCATTTAAAAAAATATATACGTATTTTATTGATATTATTATTATTCTGCATATTAGGGTTGGTCAAGAGAGACCTCACTATGTCTATGTCTACCCATGTGTCTGTTTCAAGAACAGGGTCTACAACCATCTGAGACCAGACAAACGATACTGTTCCCCCCCGCAAAAAATGAAGTGCAACTTTTCCTGCGTTTTAAGGCTTTATTACACTATCGAACGAGCCTTCCGTTAAGTAATCATGACGGATCTTTTACTGTTACACTATCGAGCTTGTTGATGAGGTTCCTCGACACTATAATTACGCCTCCAGCAAAAGATGGCAGCACTATCTCCGTATATGTCTAATGTATTTTTATGGTTGCACGAAATTTCAATGCTGCTCCTACAAATTCAAGTCTAAAGAGTTCAAACTTTCACGGAAGAAAGTTCATAACCAACTCAAGAGTTCGAGCAATGTCGATTTTTAATTTTCTTTTTGTTCATTGTTGAAAGAGCTTCATTGTTATAGGTTTTGATTTTCACAACAACAATCAAGCGATTTCAACAATGAAGAAAACGAATTTTTTTAAAAAATCGACACTGATCGAACTCTTAAATTGGTTATAGAAATGGAACTTTCTTTCCTGAAAGTTAGAACTCTCTAGGCTTGAAATTTTAAAAGAATCTTCTGCACATTTTATTCAAATGAATCAACTTTTGATCACTTGCTGTCCTTGTTCGTCACTTTCGATCACTGTTTTAAGTCCTTTGTCCTTGAAGCTACAGTGTGTATTAATAAGCTCGGGAAGAAGCGAACAATAATTTTATGGATTGCAAGTGCATTTTTGGTGTATTTAAAAGTTTACTTTAAAGTTCCTTAGAAGTAAAAATACTAGTTGTGTTAAAATAGCAATTTAAAAGTGATTTTGTTCTTAACAACAAATTGTGTGCGTTTTAACAAACTATTAAAACCTGAGTGAACCAGAATAACGCAGTAGGACATCAAATAACTGTTTTATTGTTAACTATCAAAGCTGTACTTAATACGTATCTTGACAATTGTCTTGAGCAACCCAACCCGTCTACGCGGCACTCCCTCAATTATAAACTTCGATAAAATAGATGTATCCAGCACATCTTTGATTCTGATTTGCTAAACCGACATAACATGAGTTCTTATTTGTATGACGTCACTTAGTTACTGGGCGGGTAATATTGCGCAAGCGTTGAGTGTAATATAAATAATTATTTCTCAAAACTTAATAACAGTAACTAATTACATAAAATAGGGTTTATATTGAGGTACAAAGTTCAAATATTACAATCACGTTGTTGGTGTTCTTTATACGAATATATAAATCCTTAAGAGCTCAGTATTCCACCTTCCAATTATTTTCTGCTGCAACGAAACCGATTCACTCACCATTTCTCTTTTTAGAAAGAGGAGTTGTTATGGTAACGAAAACCAACCAAACAAGTGACGTTCTGGTAGAATGAGGTAGCAGTGTTGCCAAACGCACAATAATAGTAGGCACATTTAAAAAGAAATACAAGAAAAATAAGTTCCGGTCAAACTTGAATGACCCTCATGTACGCTGGCGACCCTTGTTCTCTTCAATAATGCCTCAATCTGTTCAGGCAAATGTCGTGATAGTACCTAAAACGGAAGTCCTGGTCACTTCCCAATTATTATCCAATGAAGGACGACGAATAGGTCGTGGCACGTGATTAGATACTAGATTACTCAACAATAAATTAAAACTCTATAATGAAACCGTTATGCTGCACGTCTTGTTGAATAGACAAAATAGCGGAGTAATCGGTTCCATCCATTATTTCCCTACACAAGACACTTAAGTTGTAAAAGTTAAGAGTAGATATAAACGTTGAAATTTATATTCAGGTGTGGACGATTACTCCCTCTGTTTACTCAACCCTCATTCCCACAAAATGTGTTTCTGGCAACTGATCTTGGCTGAGAGACAAACTGCAGGCCTCGGCGGTTGAATCAAATGCCTTCGACAATGTTTATCTACTTTGTCACTGCTTGAAGTCAACCTTGGATAGATTTCAAAACTTCTCAATCGTCTGCAAATGAAATGTTTTGGATAGCAGCCAGGATCACTCACACCAACACCATTCGATGGGTGAAACGGCTTATTAAAAGAAAAAAAAAAGTCTAAAAGCGCCGCGAACTTCGTTACGGACACGCCCTTTCACCGATGGATTGTAAATATTCATGAACAAAAATGAAAAGTCTTTTCTCCTTTTCGCATGAAGTAATTCTATATGTGAAGAAAACAAATATCCAGTTTAGAACAATGTAAGTACTTGCGTCTAATGGCATACTGAACTTCATTCATAATAGATTCTCTTGGATTTATTTAACTTTGGTACAATTAGAACAAAAGTTCCTAAAAACTTACCAAATAAAATTTTAAAGCGAGAAATGCGCCTCGTTCTATATACACTTTTCTTTTTTTTTTTAATATAAAACAATTCCTACTACAAAGTAAAAAATAATTTTGTTTATACATGGCTAAAAATAATTAAAAAAGGATGTTTAAAAACACGCCTTTAAAAAGACTAAAAAATAATAAATTGAATTAATCTTATGAATCGGAAAATTAAAGCGTGGGTGCTCTTGCTTACCTTATCATATTATCTAAGAGCACCCACGTTTTTATTTTCCGATTCATAAGATTAATTCATTAACTCAATTTATTATTTTTTTACTTAATCCTCTTCTAATTATTATTATTCTTTATTTGTAACCAACTCTTGGTCATACACCTTAATACCGAATTTCGTTTCTCTAGATTCAGTAGTTTGAAAAATGTTTTTGGCGGCCATTTTGGATTAAAGATGGTGAATTTTTTTAACGTTTTATTATATTATTCTGACTTAGTCATGATGGTACACCTTCATTTAAAATTTCATTCCTCTAGCTTGAATGGTGTAGAAAATTATATTTGGGAGGCCATTTTGAATCCAAGATAGAAACTTTTTTCAAAATGTTGTAATGTTTTCCTAAACTACTTGTTATGATACAGCTTTATGCGAAATTTTGTATCTCTAGCGCAAACGGTGTAAACTAATTTTTGTGTCCGCCATGTTGGATTCAAGATGGCGTCTATGGAGAAATCTGGTAATATTTTTGTAACCTACTAATGATAATGTACCTTCACACAAAATTTCACTTCGCTAACCTCAGAGGTTAGGTTGTGTATTCTATACAACAATGAGTTCGGCGGCCATTTTGGATCCAAGATGGCGACTTTTTCACTTTGTAATTCTTAACCTGCTATTGGTCATGTACCTTTATACCAAATTTCGTTTCTATTGCTCTAGCCGTTTAGGCTGTGTATTCTAAACAACAATGGGTTTGGCGGCCATTTTGGATCCAAGATGGCGACTTTTTCAAAATGTCATAAGTTAATATTGCATTGTCATCCAGTTCTGAGCTATGTTTAAAGTTTCAAGTCTCTAGTTCATCGGGAAGTTAGTTTAAAATCGATTGCAAAATTTGTTCCGAACAGACAAGGAAGAGAGTTGATTTTCTATTTTGTTATATTTTGTACCGAACAGACAGACAAGAAAGTGAGTTAATAAAAACGTGTTAAAAAAGAAAAGCATGGAGCGCGCTCTCATATAGTCTACATTCACTTCATAAATTCTTTAGTTGGTGCGCCCCATGGTTTTCTTTTTAGTCATGCATAAACAAAATTATTTTTTACTTTTTAGTACGAAGTGTTTTTATTTTTTAAAGAAAAGCATGGTTTTAAAAAGTTTTTTTTTTCTTTTTAGTTATTTCGGTGTTCGCATACTTTTCTCTTACCCTATATATTGCAAGCTGACGTTTCCTCACCCAAATGCTAGTGTTCTGCAACCAGCCAAACGCAACATCATGCCAGCTGGCATTCATTTTAGGATAAACCAGTTCTTACTAAATATATCATCACATTCAGCAATTTTCTATCCACTGCTGGGTGAAGGCCTCCCCTTTTATTTGCACATATCTTGGTCTTTTGCTATCCTCATCCGTGTAGCTTCTGAAAAACGCTTGATTTCATCTACTCATCTTGCATTTGGACGTTCTCGATCGTTTCTTTTCTCTAGGGATCCAATATACATATACGTTTAAAATATATAGAAATATATGAAAGTAACAATGGAATATTGTATTGTCATCCAACTCACGTCGCTGCGCAAAATTTCATCATTGTATAACGTCGAGAAATGAGTTTAAACTAAGGTTGCAAGATTTGAGGACACGGGAACCATTGTGAATTATACTGTAAAAAGTCACCAGGGTGAAAATTCCGCCACGTTTTCGAGATAAAGGCAGCGGAAAGCGTGGGGAAATGAGCTTTAGAGCTTCATATTTTCAATATACTAAGGCTAGAGGTGATTTGACATTCACCTTATCAAGTAATGCAAACCTGCTCTATCCAAAATGCATACTCAAAAATGACCAATAGGGTGCTTAAGGGATTCCTCAAAGGAAGTAGGCAATTACCAGTAATTCTGTGAAGAAAAGGCAGGTCGAAATGAGCATGAATCAGACGACTTTCCGTACGAGTCAAGATCCATAACCAGCGCCATCCAACAGGACAATGACATTATCTCTCTCATGTTCCTTGAATCTATGTAGTTTCTATTCCTGATGGATATGCAACCACGCTTTTTTTAAAAAAAGCAGAATCGTTCGGCTTACGGAATCTGATTGAGATATCGACTTGGCGCACATGAATTATTGGCAATTACAAAATGAGCTGGCAACACTACACCAATTAAGGCAGTTCCACGGCTCTGAGCTAGTGTGGTACACCTCATCCATGTCTCTACACTTTGTGGTTCCTGAGATTTATTTTTTTGGACAGGGCTGGATGGATGGAGCATTATTTAAAGTCCTTCCTTTTCATAGCTACGCTATAAAGGGATCTAAAATGATAAAGTGACGTTTTAAAATCAGAAAGTTTCGTACTGGTGTTTAGTCCCAGAAAAAATGGAACTCTTATTTACGCATGCGCAAGAAATAAAAGTCATCTGTTCGCCTTGATCTTCGGAACAAAGATTTTTTTTTTTTTTTTTTTTATGATTTCACCTTGCAAATCCATCTTCTAAAAGTTGTATACACGAAATCTCAACAAATAATAGTCTCTTTTATTTTATTTTTTCTCCATTAAAATGCAAATATGGTCTTTTAAAATTTTTTACGCAGAGGTAAACACATTCCATAATAAAAATAAAATAAAAAGGCATTGATACAAATTGTTTTTGTGTACAATACATTTCACACGTTCTTCACAATTTATTCAAAAGGGATTTTAGTATTTTATTGGGGTAAAAAAAAAAGAGCTAAAGGATACTGCAAGCCCTTCATTCCACCTGTCACGGTCTGAAGGCAAGAGAAGAAAAACCTGTTCTTCCAGTGAAGAGAATGAAATTACCTCTTCAACAACTGCTCGTCAGAAGAAGAAGAAGCATGTAAGGGAAAGGAAAAAGAAGAGAATTGCCAAAAGCATTTTAAATAACGATCATCATCTCATAATATCTTCTGGCAGATTAATATACTGTCACATATATTTAACACTTTCGTTTTCCACGTCTCCAATTAATAGAGCGACGCGAGAACATAATCACCTTGGCATCATTACACAGCTTTTACTTTTGCCAGAAACCAGAAAGATAAAAAAAAAAAAGTCGTGACGAAACATAACTTTTTTTTAATAATACTAAAAAAAAATGAGTAAATAGTCTTTCTCACAAGAAATCTCAACAGTTGAGTGAATATAACTTTTAATTAAATTTATAATTCTAGGCTAAATAGATTGTATTTCCTACGTTAAGAAAAAAAATCCTGGAAGAGTCTGCAACTAGTTGCATGCAGTTATTAAAGGAAATCACAATCCTTTGTCTCCAGGAATATTTAAACAAAAATGTACAAATCTTTCGAATATTATTCGGGTTTACATTATAATTACAGTATTTAGACTACTTCTTAGCCAATGAACCAACATTATTTTGATTCTCAAGGTTAGCGTAAAGCAATGATTGTTTGGGCTACATGACAGCAGACAATCTTTGTGTGTGTGTGTGTGTCTAATATATTCTTCCATTGCATGACGACGTACAAATTCAAGCGTAGAGAATCCACACTTTCAAAGAACGAAAAGTGCATAATTCAAAGTTCTATCCGGGCCGATTTATTAAAAAATTTCCTTTTTTGTTCACTGGTGAAATCGCTTCATTGTTGGAGTGAATATCCAAAGCTATAACAATGAAGCTCTTTCAACAATAAACAAAAAAGATAAAAATCAGCACGGATTTAACTCTCGAAATCATTATGAACTTTCTTAACGATGTAGATCACCCCCGCCATCTTGGTATGACCTCTCCATTGGTTTACATGGGAATTCTTTTACTCATTTTATGCCTGTCAGAAATAGAATATTCAAGTTCCGCTTTCACGAATTTGTCTTGGTGGTTATTCTGACTCTTGTATAGTTTTGGTTTGTGAAATTTCTTCAAATATATAAGTATAATGTATTATTAATAGTTTGCTATATAAATCACAATATGTCAAGGGGAAATTACGATGTTCGTGTGTAAAATATTGTATTTCTACAAAATAGCACGAGACCAAGATAACATGACGACAAAACAGGTAAAAACAGAAGTTAAAAAACAGAGTATGCTCCTGAGAGATATAAGACGAGTAAAACAATTCCCATGTAAATCAATAGAAAGTGCGTACCAAAATGGCGGGGATGGGCTACACCGTTAAGCCAAAGGGGTTAAAAAAAACATCGAAAGAAATCTTCAATCCCCCCACCCTCTGTAAATATTCTTGGTATACGAAAGCTCTATTGTTTCTCAGTAACGTCTATAAATTTCTATACAGGTAGTTCGTAGTACCTGAGTTGGTACTTAATTGAGCGTTGGCTTGTATTCGAGTTGATACGAGCGGTCAACTATCCTTACAGCACCCTCCACGGTTCTTCCTCAGCCACACGAGGCAAGTATCGGGATTGTACCTTAAACCTGGCCGACTACTTTCCTCTACCCTATTCCGGCCTCAGCCAGATGCTTCAAGGTCAAGGAATGCACGTGGAAGAGGACTTCCCATTTCACTGTGATGGAAGACAATGCAAAGTAGAAGATATAAATCTCCTGGCATGTGCACTGTTTATAAATTTATATCTTGATTTGTGACAATGACGTGCTAAATTTCGATGGCTCCAGCTCCGAAATTATACATTTTTCAAAACTTCTTGAAATGATTTTTTTTTTCTCCTGTGAATAACCAACCCTGAAATTTGACCTATTATTTTAGGGACACCGTATGTGTATAAAGTCTACTACAACTTGTATTATGTATGGTAAGCAGGTGAATAGAAGAACATCCCTCAATTTTCCTTGGTTGAGGATGCTGCCACTCGTTGAATAAACTGTAAATGTTGATTTGTTCTTGATTTTTTTATTTTAAGTTCAATATAATTCCTGTCATTATAGCTTCCGTGAATTCTACTTACTTTTTACATTACAAGAAGTCTTAAATCTAATTTAATGTTGTTGAAAAAGAAATCTCATGAAATCCATGACCTCTTTATGTGATGTATTATCACTTCTCACCGGAAGTTGCTTGGCTAGTAGTAGTAACAGTTGTAGTGATACCAGTAGTAATAATAAAACGTGTATAATATAATATTTTCTCCACCCGGGAAAACTCCCGGCATGTAGAAAAATGTTAAAATAAAAGCACTAAAAATATCGGTTACCAGCCTTCGTTACACCTTCTTTGCCATACCAGTGATTCTTGAAGGAAACTGAAGGCAAGGCTACTAATATCAGTTTTCAGATGTAATGAAAGAAATCAGCTGTACTTTTCTGACTGACAAACATCAAGAAAACGACAGGAATTGTAATTCGGACAAACAGAACCTCTGCAATGCGAGAGAGATAAAGAGGAAAATAACAATGGCAAGACGCGTTCACTACGAACCTCTTCTGTAAACTGATGAGCAAATAGTTCAATAAAAAAAAAATATTAAACGTTTTGTTCGGAGTATAGTGAAGAAAGAAAACTGGAAACTTTTGAAATGTGCTTATGGAGAAGAATGGGGGAAAAAATCAGTGCTGAGAACAGAACATTCATTGAGTAATTCAAAGTATTATAATGTACATGATCTTACAACACTGAAAGTTTGTAATTAGTTATGATTTTGTTTTCAACAGCACGTGATATAAACAATGCTTAGTACCGTCTTATGATAGTGTGTATTGCGATCTGGTTTTGAGATTTATACAATTACGAAAGGTGGAAACATTATGTACAATGTTGTCGAAACTTTACAGATTCTAAACAGAGTTATCTTAACGAAACGAAATGTGTAACGGTATTCTTGTAATAGCACAGATATCTTTCAAAACAAATGGATCTATGCTCAACAAGGATATACTTCTGAGTTACCTTTAGAATTCGCTTGTTTATGAATAAAGTATTTACTTCAGCTAACTCATGGTAGCTGTTGTTTTGTATGGAGAATTATTAGCGTTCAAAAGGGTGTACTTTAGGTACTCACCCAATAGCGAAAAGTACGATTCCTATAGTGTAAAAGTTAATTCACAACGATTATATCAGAATTAGATATTATCGTAATATCTAGCATTATGATTTATGCGATATACTTTATTTGGAATACAGTGATACAAATATATAACATATCACAGCAATCAGCTGAAAACAGATGAGCAATGAGACAGTGCTGAAGAGAATAGGTGAGAGGGATAATAAAGCGAAAAAGAAAGAAGCTGGTTAGGGCATTGAACTGCATCAAGAATATATATAAAAGTACGCAACAGAAGATATGGTTGAGTGGGGAAAAGAAAAATATCAGCCCAATGTCCAACTCCTTGATAGTCGATTATTAAGGAAGATGAATCATATGCTGTTATACAAAAGGAAAGCCCACGATCGGGATGGAGGGCTTGATATATCTTGAAGGACAAGTCGCTTTCCCCTGAACACTAATGATGATGATGATGAAAGTGACGCCAGTAATAGTAGTGGTAATAAATATAGTACTGGTGTTGACAGTGGTGGAAGTAGCAGTAATAAAGTTGTACTTTTTGAATCAGTAGTACTAGAAATTGTAATATAAATAATAGTATTAGTAGTAGTCTTACTCATCGTTGCCGCTGTTGTACAAGTTGCGGAGAATAAATAGAACTTCGTGGTAATAACAGTTATCATGAGAAGTTAAATGCAGAATAAAGCAAATCGTATAGGTTTCAACCCAACCTTTCAACGACCTCCAGTAAATTCAGATGAGCTTTGGTTATGATTTTATCCACGTAAAACATGAGAGCACTTCTAAATGAACTTTTGATATCCCCTGCGAAAAGTTTCTGCAGGTGCCCTCGACAAGTACATCTCAAAACCTCAAGTATCTCATTCCATGTGGTCCTCTTCTTTCCACCGCATTAACAAGAACGACAATACCAACATCATTTACTTTTAAGTCCTCAATATGGAAAACCGAAAATAACATTTTACGATTAATAACATTTTTTAATTATTTATTTCATATGCATTTATTCATCTAAAATATTTTTTTGTGCCTCGATTCAATGTCCTTGTTACACTGTTTCCTGTTACAAGTTTGTTATAGCGATCTAGTTGACTACGGGGTGTGCCTGTGAGCGAAGAACTGTGATGGGTTAAAAGTTGTTTAGTTTTGGGAAATAAACGAACTCTGGGACGTAATCGGCGGATGACGCAGAAAGGATCTTTTGGCCTTCTGGTGCTTTTTATGAACTGTTACTGTTGATTAGTGTTCATCTGAGGAAGATGTTAGAACATTGAAACTGTAACACTTGCTGTGTCTTCTTACAATAAAGTTAAATGCAATAGCCTTGTCAGCCTGTTTGAATTAAATTAAACATATTACGCACAGCAAACTTTGTTAGCTCCAATTAAAAGAAACAAACAGATGACACAATCTATGGAATCCAGACAACAGTAACACTTACTTACATTAAACACAGTGATTACTTAAATACAATAAACTTGTCGTGTCATCCTTATATAACAAATTAGTACTTTAAATACATTGAATCGTTCTGCCTATAGATCTATCCACGTCCGATTACAACGATTTGAATATCTGCACTTCGTTGCCAGAAGAATTTAGGCTCCATTCCAGATTACGGTTAACTTTTTGTTCATCTTATTGCTTCGATCTTTTGTTATTTATTCTTTGATTAATTAGTTTAGATCTGTTCAGATCAGCACAGTACTGCATTCTTTTCATACCTTGTCGCGACTAAATACTCTTCATCCAGGAACATCTACGCTACGTTCCACACATTCACGCACGTCTACGTCGACCACACGTATTTTTCAACCATCAAATGTCACGTACCTGTTGAATGGACCTATCTATACGGTTACATATCTGCGTCACGAAAACAAATCGCTGTCCCCAAAACACATTAGTCCTGTGAAATCACACTGACTGACTTTGTAAATTATAACACCAAAAAACGATTGTCTGGTTTTGTTTCTTACCACAGCCTGAATAATTGAAAGACCATCTGTCAAGATGCCAATCGCAGATGGAAATATGCCAGAACTCGCGTCGACAAACTATGTACACACATGTAATTGTCAATAACCTTGAACAACATAGTTTCAACGATAGAGACACCCTTGAGTACACTACTCTGAAAAGTCACACTACATAATGTATACAAGCACCAAGCAACATCGTAAATTATGCCTTTAAGCATGTAACCACAAATGTCATGTGTTCACGCAAAAGAAACGCTGAGCTGAACGCTGTTCTGCATTTGTTACGTCGAGTGCACTTCCTACCAACACTTCCATTGTGCATTTTAAATCTTATTTAAGGGAGTAATCTATTCGATCTACTCCCTTCCCCTTGTAATATACAAATCACTCTATTCTAGCGTTGGTAGTACGTTAAACTTAGGTTAGACTGAACTTAGATTAGGCTATACGTATAAGGTTGGTGTGACCGTGCTGGCCCTAAACTAGATTTGTTGCAAAAACTATGGATCACTAGTATCAGTGATTCTGCCACGCCCCCAGTGAGAGGTGTAACTCCCCTAGAAATTCTCCAGCGCAGCCCCAACTTTATAACTTCTTTACAGTCGAAAATCGATTTAAAAAAAAAAACGTACAAAACACTTCTTACACCCAAACAATTTTAAATTTGACTTTACACTTCCTCAAACTGAAAACTCTGGCTAGGATCCTGGTTTCATCCAGACACTTTCTCCATATAATGATGTTTCAACAGAAGACTTTAATTTGAACCCAATCCTCAGGTGTAATTACATTAGCATTCCCTGATATCTCTTCTGAGAACATTACTAGACTAGGTAAGAAACATATTCGCATTCGCAGTCATATTCACGATAGCAGATACAAAATAAGGGAGTTATGAAAATGAATGATTAGCTTGCTACTGAATGGCAGGTACTAATTTCGCAAACTCCCAGTATGAATTCTTTTCTGTTTCACACCATACGCCGAACTTAAAAACTTCTGATCCCCTTCTCCTCTTCATCAACCTTCTTGCCAACAAATTGCGAGTTCCGTTTAAATAAACCATAAATCCATTTTCTCCAACGCCACTTGTTTATTACCTTACGTCCCTTTGAGCATTTCATTTAAAACTTAAGCCAACACCAGCTGACAGAGATGGAACAACTGTCAGGTCTGAAACCTCAGTTATTCATTAAAAAGCGAAAAAAAAATCTTTAAAGCAGCGCCTTTTTTTTTTTGAAGCCGCTCATTTGCTGTTTCAATGAAATAAATGGATTTAATTTTTCAATTTTGTTGCTAGTAGTGGTGTTTTTGGTCGTGGTATTTAAAATGGAACAGAGCCAACTCCGTTACAATTAAACAGGCATGCTACTTTAATTCGTTGAGCAATTCCTTTCACCAACTAAAACGAAACACTGTACCCACAAAATACAACACAAACCGAAAAAAATAAAAACAAACAAAAAAAACCACTTGTTTTTCTTTTTATTCCCGCTCACTATCACACACACATTCTGCGAGATTTTTCACTTGTACTTTTCATGTGGTCGGCAAGTACAACCGAGAGAAAAGTGATAAAAAAAAAAAAAGAAGAGGAGCTCTCGCGTAATCAGATGAAATGCTGCCCGTTTCCGTTTTCCACGCAGGCTGTTTCCAGTTCCCGTTACTACAATCTTCCTCTTCTCTCTGCCGCTACACTAGACGATCACCCAGCCTGAATAATCTTCCTCTTCCCGTCGCTCCGTACTCCCCTACACACGAAAGGAGCCGATCATACACGAACTTCTCCGAACTCCAAAGCATCGTCGAGAGAGGATATTGAATCCACTCTCCGACTCAAGCTCCGACTGCGAAACGAGAAGACAAGAGCTTTAGGCCTTTCTGTGAGTCGAGAGATGTTTACCCTCACCTTCTGCTTCCATCCACACAATTCACTCTTCTTCACGCACACAAGAATGTAATTCGAATGCTAATTCGGTAGCCATATTGGTGGCACGGAGGGAATTGGCTTCTCAGACAGTGGCTCGGCTATTTCCTTTCTTTTCTCCAAGCTTAATGGTACAACATAAAACATGCTAACGATCTCCACATGAAACACTCGTGAATATTTCACAAACATTACTTCTACTAATCATACACGCTATGATCTTCGGATATCTGAACATTCTCTTCACATAAAATTATTACAATGTGACACCGAACACCACAATTTTTACTATTTATGTATGCGCTATTTTAGACTCACTCGTTAATTTAATCCGTTAATTACTTGAGATGAGTCTTGTAACGTAACTTCATGTCCTCAACCGTAGTTAAATGACGAAATATGTAACTCAATCATTTTTCCTTTCCCTGTGTTATGAGTTATGACTATAGATCAAACTGATATTTCATGAAGAAAAACATTATAACCACATGTACAGTCGTGCCAAAAGTTTGTATCCAGTCGTAAAATGTATTTTCCGCATAACTTTGGAATGGATCAACCGATTGGTGCCTGTGCGACACGCACGCGCCGTGAACGGCGCATGGGGATGAGGAGGTAGCGAAGTGAGGTGGAGTTGTCAGTCCCACACTCGACAGCCTTTACCTTCCCAAGGTGCCCAGGAGTACCAAGGACACTCTACTACTCAATTTGATAGGAGGCTGAGGTCCACTTCAAAGCGAGAAATGTCTCCAGTGTCCTGGCCGGGATTTGAACCCGGGCCGCACGATTCGTAGTCTGACGCGCTACAGCGACTTCTAGCGTACAGAAATTCGCATTCTCTAGTAGTTATAGGAAACCGTACCCAAACCGGTCTATCCATTCCAAAGTTATTTGGCAAAGAAATTTTACGACTAGGAAGGAACTTTGCTGCTGACAATACAATATGAAGTGATCAATGTTAAAAAATTGTTTTAGTTCATCATAACAAAAAAACAAACAGTTTATCTACAAGTTTAAAGACAATGTGTTTATAGTTTTAGAAGTTTATTTCTGTGCAAAAGAATAATTACTTATTTAGTGCAATTTAGTGGGATACTTACATACTGTGTTTTTTCGTATTAAGAGATGACAAAATGTTTCAATTATGTTCTAATTTTTTTATTCAAAATACACATATAACCCAAATGCAACAATTTTAGATGTGTAAATTTACTTTTTCCATATTTTTAACATCCTGTAAATGTATCTAAAGACCTTATTTTAATATTTTTAAGCAATTTCAAAAGTTCTATCCACCATGTTAAGCGTCTAAAGAAAATATTTTTAGTACCTAAAAATCTAATTCTAATAAAAATATTCTAATTTTTATATTATTTTACATAGCCTAAAGTTAAGATTTCAAAAAACTTTTAATTTTTCACCAAAGTAGGAGGCAAAATAAACTTATATACGTAATCTGTATACCTATAAGGTTAAGTTACTAACATGAAATTCAAACATCCGTAACAGTTACGTGATAACAAATATGAAAAGATCATGCAACATTTATATTAAAAATGAACTTTTTGTGTCCAATATGCAGTGTTGCCACATACAAAATAATATGTAACAAATTTATAACGTCGAGTATTTGATTTCATCATCCCGGAAGTTAGGTAAAGTGATTGGTAGTTATCATTCATGTGATATCCCTCTCTGAACGAAAGCCGTTTGGAAAAATCAACATTTATTATGAGATGTAGCGTCATAGTATGAAGTTTAATTTTATACTCTATTCATCTGGTGGGACTGAAAGACAAGAGGAATAAAGCTGAAACGGACCAATCAATTCAGGTTTTGGACCAGGTCACCGGGTGCGTATTGAGGGTCCAGAGGGGAGAGCAGAGATCTCTTTCATTAATATACACTTGGGTTTGAACAGTCTTACTTTCTGTAGTAACCGAGACAGGAGTGTTACTCCAGAACAATACAACGCCGGAAAGACCCTAACAATCGTAGCAACATACGGAAATAGTCTCATCCCCGGAAAGAAGAAAAATGCCGGCGGAGGTATGCAAATGTCCCCCTCGGAGAGGCTACTCAGAAAGAATTTTATGTTTCAAGTAATCAACAAACTTTTTAAAATTGTCAAAAATAAAGTTCCCGTGCATAAGCTCACTTCTCAAGGAATCTCAAAAATTAAAATATTGATTTATTCAAACAACAGGAACAAGACTAGATCACAGGGTAGCAATTGGCCTACCAGGTCAAGATTCGATTATCAGGTAGCCGCCTGTTAATTTGAGTCAGAGACCGGGTTCCAAGTCATTCGGGCCAACACAGGATCGATCCACGTGAATTAAAAACTGATACGAACAGAAAACTTTAAATGGCTATAGTTTCTTTTCTGGATGTCGCTTCAATTTGCATCAGGACTATTTTCGTTGAAATAATTTTTTACTACGTGGAAATAACTGAGTCAGACGAGAGGTGCAAGGCAATTGCTACCTCTAAAACAAACCACCCTGGTTAGAACGAAAATAGTATTTATTGCACATGCTATTTCCTTACGGAGCTGGTCGTATGCCCAAATTGTCGATGGTTTTCAAGCATCATTACCATAAACTCAGATTATGAACACAGAATAATGTTACCTTGTTCCTTATCTGACGACGATGTTCTAGAAACACCGAAAGTTTGAGCACATAAGCACTTCGGGGAATACATTGTCGTAGCAGATATTCATTTAAAATAAATAAGTGTAAAGGGCAGTGATTATGATTGACGAAGCATGGATCCGATTTTGCTGCCCACGCCATACTTTCTCCCTTTCTCGTGTATTTACTTGACACGGAAATGTACAGGAGAACATTATAATACAGAAAAAAGGTAGAACTTATGAGAGATGCCAACGATAAAACAACATATCGTCACATGGTTTGTCCTTCAAGATAAACAGAACGAACATATTTTCTTTCATTTTTTTTTTTTTAATATGTTCGTTAGATTGACCTTATGGACTACGTCACAAAAAGATCTCTTTGAAAGCACGGCAATTATGTTGCGCGACAATGCGGCAGCAAAAACCGTCCGTTCTGTACAACAATGGAATCTGAAAACGAAGTTGTTGTGTTCCAGAGACCGCGAGTGGCGAAATTCCGCGCATAACGTTTTAACAACGTTGATTTCAATGCCTATGCACATACAATCGCATGACTTGGAATTTTACCGCGGAAGTGTTGCCAGGTGTTCTTGATAAGATAAAAAGAAAAGCAATTTGGGATTAATCTTCAGATATGTCAAGAAAAAACAGTGAGTGGATAGATGTACTATATGGAATCTAGAATTTAATATAACACTACTAGAGTTACTTTTCACCTTTTCGCTACAGTATTCCCGATATGAAAAATACAGTATACACGAATGCAAAACAAGAAAACACTGGCAACACTGTATCGACACACTTTTTCTTGTCCACCACCTCGCGCGACAAGTCGCACCTACATAAATGGGGTCTAATGATAGAATGGAAATATGAGAGATTGTACCAAAGTGATTCTAACTACTATCTAAAAATGTTTTTCAACAGACTGAATTGATACATTTTCACATCCACTCGTTCCATGTTTGTTTAACGGTTTAACATGTTCCGACCATAATAAAGCTTAGTGAGGGATAGTTCTGACTTTACCTTCAGTGGTCAAATGTGATCGTAGACCTAAGTTATCTTATCTGTACTGATGTGGGTGGTATACGTAAAATAATAATAATAAAAAAAATACTACTATTGTGAAAAGCCTACGTAATAGAATAAAATATGGGGGGAAAGGTTTGCTTATCTATGTTCGGAATGTAATCTTATGATTTCCTGAGTACCGTTTCAAGGAAAGAAAAAAAAAGGTTTTAATTTCCCCTATCAGTGTTAAGTGAAGTTTCTTGGGGAGAGGTGGGGGAAGAACACAATGTAACAAGTTTGTTTCACAGTTTATCAATGTATTACATAATTATCAAACACAATTTCACAAGTACGAGGGCAAGTCAATATATAAGTTGCAAAATGTAGGTGGTACCACCATCGTGTATGATATACGGCGCTATTAGTTACGTTCTCGTGCGGCGATGAGTCATTCGAGTACGAAGTGGGTAAGATCGCAGGTGTGTTAGCTGATTGTGCTGAACAATTCGAGTTATGTGGCCAGCCATTCGTAGGAAACGTCCAGGTGCTTTGAGATTGAGTTCTTCTGTTGGATGACAACGCTCGTCCACACTACTGCGAATCCCATAGTGACACATACAGTCACTTGTTTGCGAACGACTGGAACATCCACCATACAGTTCGGATTTGACACCATCCGACTTCCACCTCTTCGGCCCACTGAAGAATCACCTTGGTGGTCAGCGGTTTCAGGATATGGAAGCGGTCCGTCAGGAGGTTCCAAGGTAGCTATGACACCAACCAAAAAAACTTCCTTGCTGCTGGCTTTGAGGGACTTGTGAAACGCTTGCACAAGTTCCAAAATGGTTACGGAGATTACGTTGAAAAATAAACCAAATTTCATCACGTAACTATTTTAACTTTTATTTCTGTTTCATTTTGCGACTTATATATTGACTTACCCTCCTAAAATAGCTTGACCGTTTCTGTGCATGAAGTCATCACCGAATTGACTATATGTACCCAAATGGTGCCATTTGGATACAAAGTATACATGAAACAAATAACAGACTATACATTAAAGTGACCGCAACGAATTAATTATCCTAACAACGTATTTTAGAAGAAAAAAATAGTGCAATGTATCATCATTTTATTCTATCGGGTTATTATGGACTTCCTTTACACAGACAGGAACAAAGTTGATAATTGTTTCAGCCTAGACACGCAGTGTAAGTAAAACCTCTTAATTGCGCGTCGAGTAATAAAATATAATAATTAAAACGAAATTAAAATCAACGTACTTTGATGTACATGCAAGTGAAATGGCTCGTACACGCAATATTTCGAACCCATGGCTATACACACTTACACGGTACAACACAACGTTGCACATATAAAATACTGATGTATAAAACACTGCTCCAGTCCAGTTCTAACTTTGAATTGTTTCCCGTCGGCAAATCATTTCAACCACGTTATATGAGCGAAACAACAACACGAATAAAATACACTGGTAATGTTTATAGCATTATCAAATTTTATTTGATATATATATTTTATTAACAGTTTTATTTTTCACTGCTTCTTTGTCCAGTATATACGACGACAGGTTTCAGATCTGGGTTTCTAATCTACATGAACTGAATGATAATGTATACGTTGTTTTTCGCTTTCCATAGCTGTGACACAAATTCACAACAGGAGAAATACACTTTCTTTGTGCTAGCAGATAAATAAATAAACAATATCGCGTGAAACACCAACAACATGCTAATTACATTTCTAATTACGTTTTCAGCTGCACGATCTTATCGAATTATTTACACAGTATCAGTCAATTGGTCGATAAGATCAAGATCGAAGCTAACATCTGACAAGTGCTTAGAATATAGTAGAGCCCATCCAATGTAAATGCTGCCTGGAAAATTATATATATATATATATATATATGTTTGTGACTTCATACTCAGTCAGCAGTAACGGGAAATCTGGTATTCACTTCCATCTCAACATGCTTGCTAGTCTCTTGCACGCCTCATACAGAAAATAAAAAATAGTTTTAACTCATTAAAGATTTTGCTAGGTTAATGACCAAAAGGGTTGCAGGTAAACCCACTGGTTGTTTGCCATAACCCCTGAAAGTACCTAATACTGCATGTAAATGGTAACCCATTGAAAAAGTTGAACAGAAATCTGGGTAAAAACAACCAATTCGTGAGTAGTCAGTTATCTACAAGTTGGATATATGAAGAAATAAACAGCCTAAGCGCTTAATTTAAACAATGTAATTGACTCACTGCTCGGCAGAACACTTGACGGTTTGGTACACAAAACATTAGTTTGAGAAAAAGTATCGGAACACCGAAATAACTCGAAACAATAATAATAAAAACTTTTTTAAGACATACTTTTCTTCGGGAAAGTGTCGGCCAGGGCCTAATGCTGAAGGTGCCATCCCGGCATTTGCCTGGTGTGACTAAGAAAAAACCTGTCAGGATAGTCGTCCGCTGGGATCGAACCACCAACCTCCCGAATGCTACGCCAACGCTCTACCCATGACAGCTCGGTGTGTTTATGCATGACTAAAATGAAAAGCATTGGGCGCGCTCTCATATACAGTCACTTTATGTATTCTTGAATTGGCGCGCCCCATGCTTTTCTCTTTAGTCATGCATAACTATTTTTTTTTTACTTTTTAGTACGAATTGTTTTAAAAAAATATGTCGTTAAAATGTTTTTTAGTTATTTTTCCTCGCAATATCGGTATCTTGTATCAGATATTTTTAGGCAGAATCTTTTCCATATCTACCCTTGTCCCACGAGAGGAATGTCGTAAAGGCAACTAGCAAACAGATCCTACAACACACTATATATAGCTTATCATTTTCCACTAATTGTGTTTGCTTCGTGAATCATTCCTTCAACTTTAGAATGTAAATAAACAATAATGCAGGTAATAGGTACTCGCACATGTAAAAAAAAATCAGTACGTTCGATAACCCCATGGACAAACCATTGCAAAACAGAGTTGCTACTAGCCACGACTGTATTATGGAGATAAAACAGGAAAGAAAAGAAGATCCCTACGTTTCGTTTAGTTAATCAAAGTGACGTTGGTTGTTCTTCCGTCGATTAATTCTGCTACCGTCCTTTCTCCCCGAGTTGAAACACAAAATGAACCGTTCTAAATTTTACAGCCACTAAAACTCAATCGAAAAAGCTGCGCCGAGTAAAATCAGTTCCATATAACTTACGTTTTTCAAGTTAAAAAAAAAAGAGAGAAAACAAGGAAAGAATGTTCTTGTTCAACGCAAACAAGGATAACGTAACACAGAAGTCAACAATAGGCTGTGTTGTTTATTACACAAGGCTGTCCGCCCAGATACAAGGCTTGATATCTCACACGCATATCCTGGTGTATTTCTCTCTCTCTCTCTCTCTCTTATTTATCGATCCAGATCATAACACACCCGAATGGGAGAAGATAATGCTTTCACCAGAACTTCTTTTACATTACTTAAACTGCTATCAATTTTTAGTACACAGACTGTCAAACCTGCCAGTTGAAGTTCAAATGGACCTTCATAGACTACTTTGTAAGCAGAAAATACAACGTTTAAATCCCTTTCAATAGATCACACACCGATCAATCCTTAAAGTAGTTCGCTTATGGAAAATGAACTGTTATCTACTGAAGATCAACACAACAGCAATGAGAATGATGAATTACATCACACGTTCAATAAAAATGGCTGTTAAACTTACCCTGCTTTAATTATAATGATCGAATTGTTAATTACAAGATATAAATACAACCTTCAATTATTAAGCTCTTGTCATTTCAGATTCCGTGAAAGAACATTTGAACCTTTTCACTGACAAATTTTAATATTATATGTTTAGTTTCAAAATTTAACCTGCTTCGCTTCAAATTGTTCTAACGTACATCTATGAAAATAATTGTGTGTGAGAGAGGGGGGGAGGGGAGAAAGAAAGAGAAATATTAGTACGGTAAAGAAAAAATTGGATGCAGTGGTTGTACGAATGTGAGACGTAATGCATCATTCTTCACAGATTATGGAAACGTTTCACCAATTTCGGACCATCCTAACTGACGTTTTTCCAGGGTTTTTCTCAGTCATAACAGGCAAAAGCCGGGATGACACCTTCAACATAGGCCCTGGCCGACACCTTCCCCCTCCCCTATCCCGGCCTCAGCCTTAGATGACTAAATAAAGACCATAAATAAAATTCAATTCACCAATTTCGAGTCAATATAATCCACATACTTCTTCCATTACTTTTAAGTCATACCTTCTTTTTTTTTTTCCTTGTGATGTCTGCTATTGCTCTCACGAGCTGAAAACAGACCCAAACAAAGGTAACTCGGTCCGAAACTTGACCCAAATGATCCGGTAACCCAACTGACCCGGTCTGGGAAATATCATCAACTGGGAATTTCGGAGCCTTATTTTTCGTGTCCTAAGGGGTACATCTCCGGTCCTGGTCACCCCTGAAAGAAACACTGTTCAAACGCAAGGAAATAATTAAAAACTCTGCTTTGTCCGGCTAATCGGAACTAAATCGGGTCAGACCCGGTCCAAAACTTAACCCAAATGATCCGTTTCAGCTCTGGTTGCCTTCACTGTGGTGTGCACTCGAGGGTTACGCCCTCTCTCCTTTCACCCCCCTCTAAAGATTTAAATTACCCCATAACATTTTCCTGACAAACACTGGTTAAAACTGTTAGCATCCCCATACAAAAATTCCTGGAAGAAACACTGCTCACACGATCAGCAACACAATACTAGAACTTTTATTACTGAACGTGTAAGACACCTAATTAAAGTCTTTGAATTTATACTCGAAACTGTTACTTGAAAGTAATTGTTCAGTGGTTACTTAGAAATACTGTTATTGTATGAACTTTTCCGGAAAATGCCCAATGATTTATTACTGCACTCCATCATTCGTGTTAATTACAACAGACAACACAAATGTTACCGAAAACAATGAACAATATTCTGCTGTAACTCACACGAGTAGGCATTGCTTGGCCAAATGAAAATCAATAAGAATGAAAGAAAAGAAGAGGCTATTCTGAATATGTTTCACGACGTTATAAATTGGCGTGACGAATTGCGGTCAATAAACTGTTCTGCCAGAGAGTTAGAGTATCCTACAATCGAGTGAAAACTGTTTAGCGAACAGGAAAATTCCTGACTTGGAGGAATTCTTTTAAGAAGCTGCGTGACCAACTTCAAATCCCAAGGTTTGTTTCCACAGTATATTAACCTGTGGACAATGAAAAGAAGAAGTAAAAGAAGAGGCCTAGCAAGACAAGAATATAAGAAAGAAAAAAAACAAGAGAAAGGTCTTTAGTCGCGTATTACTACTCTGCCAGAAGTATATCCCGAGAGCTCTTCTGGGAAGTATTCTAGTTGACGTGCAAACCTTAGAGCGAATTTCATAGGAGGTCAGCTTAAGACAAATTCCGTACATGCACACCGCCTTCATCCTCGTACTTTGTATGCGCAGCGTCCAAGACATCGGCGATGACCAGTTTTTTTAACTGTCTCAGTGGCTGCTTCCGCCGTTTTACTACTGCAATGAAATTTCATTACAACTTCGTTAGCCAAATAACCATTTCATAAACCTCTTTGTCAAAGCATACAGTACATCTCAATAAAATAAATATCCTGAACATTCAATCAATGAAGACGTTACTTTGCTCTCCAAATTATCTTATAATTACACCATCACAGGCGTCCTACGTACAGTATACAGAATACATAGAAAGGGAGGTTCAAATCCAGGAAGGTAGTAGACCAGTGTACAAAAATACCCATATAAAATAACAACGAATTGGTAAACAGCAATCCAATGTCACGATACATAATATAGACGAGAGAGTTATCTGTTACAGCATATCACCATCATGGCGGCTACCTTATAATCCGCCAAGTTGGAGGATTGGATTATATGTTTTTTAAATAAAAAGTTGGACACGTGACATCCCTCCTTGGTCACAGCGATAACGTCGCAGGCACGTGAGTTCGAACCCCGCGGCCGACCATCCTGATTGAAGATTTCGAGGGTTTCACCGGGCGAATGCCGTGATGATACCTTAAGGCCCTGGTCGATACCTTGCCCATTCTGTACCCTCCCTACCTCTTGGCATGAGCCACTAATGCCCAAAGGCCATGAATAAATTCAGAGTGATTCAAACTGGTCGAGAAGTTCTCCGGAAAGACAATGGTGTGATTAAAACACTGATTTTATCACGTGTAAAACATATTTTTAAAGAACACTGGTCGACTTTGTAGCTAAAACTAGCTATTTTGAATAGGCTACTCATTTAGCTACCGAGGATTCTCACTTTTAATGATTTAGCTACTTTTTGTGAAGGTTCTAGTGACAAACACTTAATTTTAACACTGGTAAAATGGACTTATAGCTACTTTTACATTACTGCTTGCAGACATAACTAAGACATGTATTTTGAAGCTTCACTACTTGGTTTAGTAAGTGTGTATCTCATCTGTTCAATGATATGAAGAAATAATGCTTTCCACAAGACGCCTTTCCAAAATCATCCTATTTTACATTTCCTGCAACAGTCACTACAGTGGAACTCGAACTAGTGAATTGTAGTTGGTGCAGAGACACACTGCTTGCTGTGTTTTTCACTTTTCTACGTAGATTGGCATGTTCACGCTGAAACATACAAGAACAATGTAGGAAGGGGCCACGATGGCTCAGTGGTAGAGCCCTCAACTATGATGCATGGGGTTCTCGGTTCGATCATCCCAGCTCATCCTATGCGGTGTTTGTGGTGGACAAACACCGTGTTCGTGGGTTTCCCAGTTTCCTCCTACTTTCTTCATTGCACCCATTCTCCCGCCATCAAACGTAAGTCAAAGTTGGCTATAGGTGTTAAAAAATGAAAATTCAAAATTTTTAACATCATCGAGATCCAAGTGATAAAGCCGATTAAAACTGGAAAATGGGTTACATGTAGCATAAATTTAACCATTCAATTGTCTTTCCGAAGGAATTATCGACTAGTTTAATATGTAAGAATGTGCAACTTCCTACTTTGAACTTCGAGTCAAATAATGGCGGATTTCCAGACGACCTCTTTCCTATATCAAGTGTGGGAACATTGCAATGCTGTTTATCGATTCTTTT
>JAGDQP010015229.1:11398-23095 GCA_022664845.1 Lepisma saccharinum | reverse complement strand
ACACTGTTAGTGGTAGGCAATCTGGAGTATGTGAACTATTTTATAGCTCTTCCTTATGGCAGACTCTTCTACCGAGACCATCCTACTAGTCTTCTTCCTCCATTTCTTCATTCAAACTGTTTACACACTTAACAGCACAGTGCTTCAGCGTCACAATATAGTCCTCGTGTAAGCTTTTTAGGATGAGGACATGAAATTCAAGTCTCCACGTTTCTTGTTTCGTCAGCTTACCAAAACAATTCAATTGTGCATATCTATTGACCAGCACTGCGGACAAACCAGGAATTGACAGATCCTCTGCGCTGCAATTGGATCTCTCTCTCTATCTGGAGGTCCTCAAATATATGAAACATTCAAATATATGTCGCAGAAAGACTTCTATCCCCGATTATTCAGGTTTTCCTAAAACAACATTGATAACCATGAGGATAGACCTCTACAACCCAAGAGTTTGGATACATGGTGATTTTACATAAATTATATCAATTAGCTGGTCTTGACCAAGTTCAATTAACATTATTATAATTAAATACATGATACAGAATTTATCCGCCAGGTGATGTCGCAATGAAATATAGAATGACTAATAGCACTGGTTTGTTCATTCACTGTCAATTGAAATTTACCCCTTGTCTTAATTATCCCAACAAAGAAAGTTCAAACGATTGAAATTTGCCACTTCCTATTTCTATCTTTCGCTGTTACCGCGGCGTTATATTTTAGCTCGCATTCATCCTTTTATAACATTATTTCTAGCTCTCTACATACCAGTTTCCTCTCCTATAGAGTACCACAAGGAGCTACTATGAGTCCCATTCTATATTTAATGTATATTAATGACACATCAATTCCGATAGATAACAGCACGAAATTAGGTTTATTCGCAGACGATAATGCATACTTGTTCATTGCCAAATCCTCTAAAGTTGTAATCCGTAATCAAGAAAAAATCACTAAAGAATTTGTTCAATGGTGCAATACCTGGCTTCTAACTTTAAAAGAGAACAAGACGCAACTTGTACTCTTCTATTCGTCAGGACTTAACACTGTTTAGGACAAAAGTAAATACCTGACAATTTATAATACTAGGAGTTATAAATCTATTAAATATTTAGGAGTTACCCTGGATGAAAGGATAACATTTAAGAAACACATTTTTAATCTACGTAACCAAGGACTGCAAATACACTCCTCACTTAGAGCAATCTTCTACAATGACCATCTTCCCATAAGGATAAAGATGCACCTATACAAATCAATAAGAGAGCTATTATTACATATGGTCATCAACTATTTAATTCGGAAACAAATATATCTCCTCTCCCTAAAGTTGAAATATTCACCATTAGATTTGCCTTTAAGTTTGGAATGACAATAGCGAGACTTTGTAAAAGACAGCAGGATTGACACCGCTTAATGATGTTTTAGAAGAACAGAAAACGAAGTATTTCACTAGGACTCAGTATAACAAGATTCTAACTCATCACATTGACATAAACAAGTTTAGTTTTCCAAGATTTCATCCCATCACATTTCAAGAATGTCTCCATTCTCTAGATACTTAATACACAAACATCAAAAACAGGACAAGAACAAAAAATAAATTCAGGACGAACTGGGCTTGAGTATCTCTCTGACGGTACGGCGGACGGTTGATATACACAATAATGAATCTTCCTGATCAACTGTTATCCCAAATTCACCTTGAATACCTACTTACCTATTTACCTCCCTTTTAATATGTACGCCATTGACAAAAACAGACAATCATTTACCTAGAACGAAAGTAGCTAGGGTTAGCTGGAAGTCCTTCCTGTGGGCCCTGCAGGCCACGGGAATTTTACTTTACCGCCTCTGCTATACGTATTCAGAATTTAATTTTGCACTTAATACCTGTGCTGCAATATGCTAAAAAAAATTCATAAGATTTTTCGGCAAAGCATCTCTACTTTGTGCAACTTTCTCGTGGCTATCATGAAAACTATTCCTTTGAAGAGGATAACGACGTCACCAGAGAGGTCGGTTTGTTATTACCCATAAATTAATTAGTACGCAGAAGGTATAGCAACTTTGCACATGACCAAAACATTTCCAAATATGTTTCGTTGGTTCGTTTGATTATAATATTTTACATAAAATTTACAGCCTTAGCCTTATTTCAGAACCTCGCATTGAGCCACCAATCAATGAAATTAATTTTGATATATTTTATATATAGGGCGATTTTAAAAGAATGCACGGCGATATTTCTGGAACGCGATTCCCAGTACAAGGAGAAAAACTTGTATATATCGTCGTTAAAATATCAGTCTTGAAGCTACAGACTGCCAAAATGTTTGCGCCATCGTCACAAATGACGTCAAATCTTGAAATAATGACGTAAGCCTTAACAAATGACAATCGAACTTATATCCAACAAATGTATTTGAGGAAAAGTTATGATTCTATGATTAATGATTGAAGCTCCAAGAGATTTATTTGTTTGTATGCCGATCATGGTCCATTCTACCACAATGAAATGCATTTATGTGGTGTACTCTTTACTCACAAACATTTTCGAGAAACACAAAATGCAGTAAAACCTTTCTAAGTTGGACACTTTTGGTACTATAAAAATGAGTCAAACTTACTGGAATATTCCAGATATAGATAGAGAGAAGATTACACGTTCAATAACATTTGGGTTCCTTGATGAGACCGTTCAAGTTAGAACAGTGTCCAGGATTAAAGGGATGAGTCCAACGTAAGTGATTTTATTGTATAAAGATAATGTTAATGATTAAATTTATATCACAAAATATATGCATTACTTTCAAGTGAAGATTCTCTTAAAGCAATGAGGATTGGCAGTTCTCGTAATGATTCCATTCTCCTTTGCAAGCTAACCTCAAGATGAAAAACCTGTTCAAGAATTCCTGCTTTGGCATTTAATGCTCCGCAAGCGATCTTAAATTTAAGGGCAAAGGAAGAAGAAGATGAAAAAGAAAGAAACACATAAACGAGAAAGAGGAATTAGCAGAAAAAAAGGAAAACTCAAAAAAGGTCAAGTCACACGAGAGAGAGTAGGCACAAAAGTTTCGTAGCCTTCATTACTGGGACTGAAATGTGTCTCAATAGGTGTCTCGCTGCCAGTCTATTAAAGTAACAACGCGCCTCATTTCTAGGTTTAATCACGACCCAAACCCCAGTTCGTCTCTTCTTGTTGGCAGTAATCAGTCATTTGACTTTCATGAATTCCTTTTATGAACATAGACGAAGGCAACGCGAAGGAGACAAAGACAGAGAAAGATCTTTACTCGAAGTGTTTAAACATGAGGAGATTTTCTTAAAGGAAGAGAGAAAGAATGAGAGACGTTCGTTGCTTTCCAAAGCACCAATTCCTCATTCCTCAAACCGTTCTTTCTTCTCTTCCACTTACAGGACCTCTGCTGCCATCTCGTAGTAGAATTACAAAATAGAGAAAGGAAATGGACGGTGCGTGGTTTGTGTGATGACTTTTCTTGCTTCACTAAGACAAATATAAAGGACAAGGTAAAAGAAAATTATATAAGAAAAGAAAAGAAAATTAAAGAAAGGAAAAATAAAGTATCATTGAAGAAAATTTATCTTCCTTTTTCTACCAGCAATGACTTGATCCGACAGAAGAAGGGCCCAAGAACCGATCCTTGAGGGTCGCCATTCCCTTTGCTCTGCTCTCTCTGTCTTTTTCCTATACCAATTCGTCTCATTAACAGAACGAAAAGATGGAGAGCTTTAAGAGACATTTCACCGAAATCCGCCTTTTCCTTGAGGTCCCCCGAGGCGAAACTTCCAAAAGTTCTCTGGTTCAATTAGTTTCAGATTGCCCTCAAGTTCTTTGGTAATCAAACCGGGACGAATTTCCCAGCCCTCCTTACGTTTCCCTCCCCCATTACAACCTCTCTCCTTATATATATATATATATATATATATATATATATTTCTCTACCCCTATCCTGGTTTCTTCTTAAAATCTTAAAACTTTCTATGCAAAGTAATCAAAATATAATTAATTCTTTTTTCTTTCCTTTTTGCTGAAGATTTTTCTTGTAATATTTTTTGGTTCAGTTTATAATTTTAACCATTCATAGGTTAATTTTATAAAATGTTCATAAGTTTTCTTTTAATTTTCCAGAGACGCTTTTCCAGAAAAGCATATTAGAACACTATGTCTTCTTTGTGTGACCGGCACATAAAAATTATTGTATTTTCTCTTGAGATTTTGGACGTGAAATATTAAAACAATCAGTTTTGAATCTATTTCATGAAACTATTAATTATATTATAATGTGTGAAACCGTATCTTCAAGGTTTGTGTGTATTTGTATTGTTCTATATTTAATTCTGTGGTAATACCCCCTTCATGTATATAAACTTACTTTCCTGCTTATATCGCGCTATTTTGTTCTGTCAATCATATAATACATACCCTGAAACTGTCAGTGGATTAATATCAAGGCAAAGAGAAAAAAGCTGACGCTAGATGGTTGTGTGGAGTAGAGCCTGGGGCGCTGTCCGTAAGGTTCTGGCTTGGAAACCCGTCTGCCACATTTATGCTTGTTTATTTTTAAAATACTGTTGTCGCATAAGCGACACGGGTCGACGTGAAATGTTACTAAAATGGCTTATACAGATATAAAGTTTACAAAAAGAAAAACATCTTAACACAAAAGATGCCTCTACAGTAGACATTCGCTTTGTTCCATTTATTGACCAAAATGTTAAAAGATTCAAAAATCAATTAAATATGTGTAATAATACTTATTTAAAGGGTGTCGGGAGAAAACAAAGGATGTCACAAAGCAGGTGTATTGAAAAAATCAACTTTCAATTTCTTTATCTCTTCCGGATCAACAAATATGTAATATGGTCTCCTGTGGTCATTTATTAATATTCTTCCGTCGTTCTTTCACCGTTTTGTAGCTCCAATTTCCCTCAACAGAATGAGCTATTCAACACAAAATCGCTAGAAATGGATATCACCGGTTTCCTCCCGATACTCTTCATTTATGAAAGCAAGAGTAAAAAGCTGTTGGATGTATATTTTGGACGACAGATGGTAGCATTGTGAAACCGCATTTCAAACATGATGCTTTTAAACTTTATACAACAAATTTTTTAAAGCTCCCAGAGGGAACAACAAATTCTATGTTCCATTTTAACTTTCCGTAATGTGTTATCTATATACTGTCATTAAAATGCATGGGTTCAAAATAAACCATTTCCCTTAACACACATTCTGAATTGTCACTAAATAATATTACCTGTTTCGAATTCATAATAAATCCGTTACAGCTACTTAAAACTAGTTACCCAGTCTCTACAATAAAGCTTAACTAAATTGGCTTGCGAATCCCACAAGTTCATCTTCATAGTAACGAAAGCTCTCCATTGAATTCTTTCCTGGGCAAGATCAAACTAATTTACCTACTTAGGGTTCCTTCTCATATTGCCCTCCGAACGGTCTCTTTCCGGTTTTACAACAATCTTCTTTTTCTCTCATCTGGGCTATATGACCTGCCGATATTCGTCATGATTTCATTATTTTTATAATATCGGCTGAAAAGTACAGGTCTGTGGAATTTTTCATAATTTAGTCTGCTGCATTCTCCGGTTTCACCCCGTGTAGCTTACTGAAAACCTTATTTTCAAACAGTCGCAATTTATGCCATTCTACTGCCAGAATAACGGTCCTGTATATTTTCCATTTTTACTTCCTTGAAATTAACTGCAAGGTTGGAAGCTTCTGAATAGTGTGCATAAAAAATGTACATTGATTTTTACAACGTACAGTGAGAGTACAGAGGCAAGTTGATATTACTTGATACTCAAATTTAAAAATACGCTTTTGCGTACGTATTTATTAAATCTAGATTTGTAGACTTTACGTCATTAATGGTCGAAGGCAAACACGTCTCAGAAATGACGTTTCTCAAGCATTCTACTGGAGAAAGGATGTGTAAAGTAGGCCACAATAGTCTTTGTCTAAGTACTATCACAGCATTTACCTAGTGAAACAGGATAGCTGCCAGCATGACTGGAACGTGCATGTCTCCAAGGTATCTATTGGAAGTCTGTTACTTAAAATATTTGTAGTGGAATTCCAAATAGACATTTTAAGGTTCAAGCACATCACTTACAGATACTATTGAATTACACTATAACTACTACCAGGGGTTCCGCCAGGATTTTCAGTTTCGGGGGTGTAAAGTTAAAATTGGGAGGGTGTAAAGTTAAAATTCGGAGGGAATGAGTGGAGTTTTGCACGGTTTCTATCATTTTTTGACAGTAAAAAATTGAAGTTTTGGGGGATGAGGGGCTCTGCGGTACAAACTAAATAATCATTTAAATAATGGCCTTGCAATTTATGTTATAATATGAATTATATCAATTATGTAACCAGGTGATTCAATTACGAAAGTATCGAATCCAACTCAATGTCACATACCTTAAACATAATATACTATTATATTTAGTTACGTTAGATAGCAAATTTACTAAATACTTTTCATATAGGTGGTACATCAACAAGATAAAACATGTTTATTTGCGATCCACAAGATACTAAAATCCAACAATATATATGGAAAATAGTAGTTAATAAGTAAAATGGGAAATGATATACAGGGTATTCCAAAAATAATAGTACAAACTTCGTGAGGTGATTGTTAACATCAAAATAAGGAAAATAGTTCCTTTAGAAGAAATTCAAAATTATGCGTAGTTTTGGAGATACATGCGCCCAAAGTCACGCGGATCCTCACATAATATGACGTCATAGCTCGACACAATGACGTAATCGGTGTCGGGTTAGCAAATAACACTTCAATTAGTTCTCGATACATCTATTTAAGCAATGTTTTTGATTGAGGGATTGGGTTTGGAAGCCCAAGAATTTTGATTGTCAATTAAATGGTTTATTATGGCAAGCCTAGAGATCTCCTATAGCTGTATGCGCCAATCATAAAGGTAACTTAAATAGATGTATTGGTTGCTATTTTGATTATGATTTGCTAAGATGACTTCAATTACGCCATTACTTGCCTAGATATGACATCATTTGAGCTGATTCCGCCGTAATATTGAGCGTCTATAGCTTCAAAGCTAATGAAATTTCGGAATTTCTTCAACTGAGCTTTTATTTTCTTGGTTTCATGTAAACAATCACTTCTCAAGGGACACCCTGTATAAAACCAGATTTTGAGTTGCTTATTCCGTTTGACAAAATCCAAATACATTTTTATTTCATGTCACATTTTATAGAAAAGTATTTTGTCAACATATTCAGTAATTTGCAATCATAGTAACATGACCACAATCATTATTATATATTACGGATTTTATCGTAGTTTAAAACGGTTTAGGACATTGAACTGATTGCGCATTAAATGGAATGTACTTATCTTCCTTCCATAGAAGTTTCAGTTAATTTCCTCCCTTTAAATCAATAAACTAGGCCCCTATGTTGATTTTCATATCAATTAAATTTACAGGACTTCAACATTTAATATCATATTTTGAATAATAGCAATGGCATATTAATTATTCGATAACTAAACAGTGCCTTATTTGCACAGAACCAATGAAACCATAAGTTGCAATAAAACACTGAATTTAAGATACTTATTAAAATTTCCTCTGTAATAATCACCAACTTCGAGTTGTTTGAGGTATGCAAAACTGTATTTGTAAACAGTAGAAGTCGTACACGACTTTTTACAGTGGAATCGTAAAAAATAAAAGAGCAAAATAAAGTGTTCAATTTTCTTACGCGGTCACGTTGTGTGTGGTATATTAAAATTAATTTGCTGGAATAATTTTTATTTTACATAGAGCAACGCTGCACCCATTAACATTTATCAACACTTCTTGTTCGATTTCTTGAATTTAAAGCGAAAGAAATGTCGCTCCTAAATGGCCTTATGGCTTAATTGGTTAAGGTTCACCAAAATGAACAGGGTTCTTTTTCCGCTCTCACCAACTATTACTGTCTTTCTGGGAAACTACAACTGTTGATAGAGAAACATGTTAAAAGTGATGTATAATTTAAGCTGTTATTAATTTCATGGCAATAACAGATAACGTACTTTCGCTTAGTTTGTTGATTAGTAGATGTCGCTGGAAGAGTTGTTATAGAATAGTATTGCCGTTCTCCTTCAACGAAGATAATCTAGCTATGTTCTGAGCATATGCTTTGATTTATAATGGCAAAATTGGTACGGGAGTCGGGGATAAGATCTCTGAGACTGATACGCATTAGGGACAAATATGTAAAGCAATTCGATGACAAAATACGTCCTACCGCCTCATCAATACCCATTTCAGTAAAATAATTAACAGCTAAAATATTCTCATTGAAACGAAGATGCGTATATGATAAACAAAGCCTTAATTTTAAGTTTCCTTCCAGTGTAAAGTGGATTGATTGAACAGGACACATTCTGAGGTAATTAGGAGCCATTGTTGAGCAATTGAGAGAAACAGAACAGCGAAAATTTACACAAATATATTGAGCATTCATTATCTTACACAACGGCTCTAAACTTACATATTAACATGTGCATATTACTCAACGCATCAGTGTAACGTCTACCCACTAGTTTGAGGGAAGATTTCTAATACATTATAATTAAGATATATCCATAAAAATAAAATTAAAATTATAAATTTCATGGCTACGTTATCTGTAATACGACTAAAATACATGAACAGGTATGGAAGTACTGTATTTAGATCACATCAGAAAATATTTGTTACAATGTCATTAGACATTATACCTTAAGGATATTTTCTTTCTGTGCACGTGGTCACGGGTTCAAATCCAGCCGGGATCCATTGAATGCAGTGGTTCGGAGCCCACTTTACCGAAAATTTTAGGTCCCTTCCTTAGAAGCTTACCGGCTCGTTTAGGGCGTTAATAACAATTCATTCACTTAAAGATATCTGCATGAAAGAGCAATTTTTCTCTTCCTTATTTGATAATGAAACAAACCGCTACTTTAATGCAATAATGAATTTACGTTTTGTGCGAAATAAAAAAAGAAAATGTAATATTCTAATGAACATGTACCGAAAAGACGTAGCTCTGCTAGCAGAGGGTTGGATTCGAGTTCGATAGGTCATGGGTTCGATCCACACGGCGGTCATATTAACTGAGATTTATCCATGGTTATCCTCAGTCACATAAGTTTAATGCTAGGATGATGCCTTCGAAACTTCCCACATCCTCACCCCAGCCCTATTACGGCCTGAGACATAGTTGCCTAAAGCCTATAAATGACATTCAATTTGTTGAACATGTATGTAGACTATTTACAAATACCCTTGAATTCAAGATGAAAAAGTTCAAAGAAACGAGTGTCTAACCAGAAAACAATCATATAGGCATCTATTCCGCCCTTCGGGATAAGATTTAACTTCCCTTGTTTTCAGCCACGCACATGACTTCGTTATGTACAGTCTAAGCAAGTACTTGATAGTCAAAAACTACCCGATTCAAGCGCATTTTGTGCTCTGTCATTTAATTTAACCCGATCCAAATCTATTTACTGACTAGCGAAAATTATTTTTAGATAAAAAAACAACAAAATATATTTTCGTTTAAAAGGACTTGCTTTGTCTCCATGTGACAGATAAGCCGAGATTCACTACAACCTCTCAAAGAACATACTGACAACTTCTTTTACACCATACATATTGTGCAGGTAGGGTCGTAGGAATGGAATTACACTACTGTTGCCATCTTCCCTCAAATTAATCTATCCAGACGTGTAGTGACTTGGTACTAGCAAGATGCCATTATAATTAGACAATTTTCTCTTAATGAAATTGGTGTAGAGCAGTTTAAGTTACATCGTCACGTCTATTGTGCAACTAATTCAAAATTAATTAAACTATAATAGCTCATCCAAAGTAAGATGTAAAATTACTTACCAATAGGGCCTATAAGATACTAAACATATTGACAACTACTGCACAAGAACATTTACCTAGAAAAGAAGAAACAAAAATGTTTTAAATTTTGAACTGAAGATGTCGGTATAATATGATTTTAGTAATCTACCTATTTCACTTCACTTATTTCATATAATTCATTATAGAGAATGAAAGAAAAGTATCAAACAAGTGTATAATTCGTATAGAATCACTCAACATTCATTAATACGCTTTCTGCGAATTTAACTACAGAACTGAATTGAATGTCTTACAACTTAAAATAGATAAAATAATAACATTTAGCACCGACACAAGGTTCTGTTAGGTAAAGGCTGAGATTTAAGTTAGAACGAACTAATGGACCGGAAATGTTAGGTTTATTTTAAAAAAATATATTATTTTGTTCTCAGAAAATCCGTTCAAAGATTATTCATCCGCATGTAACAAAATACAGTATTTACACAAATAGATATTAATGTTCTCTATGTAAACGGTTATCTACCCACTTACTTGCTAAAGCCAAAACTTTGAAACTTTCAATACGTTTCAGGGATTAAGTTCCGTATGGGAGTGAATTAAAGGTAAAATTTACAGAAGAAATAATAAGGTTAAAGTAATGTGTAGTCCGTGCATATTGAACAAGGTTCCATCTCAAATGAACATACAATAAAGCAGAAAGTCAGTGAAGAAGAGGAAACTATTTTCAGTAGCGAAAGATAACTTAAGGGCGGGAATTACGTTGTAGAAAGTGTCCGCCATGGCGATGTTAAGATCCAATGGATCACACGTAACCTGGCTTTAACTATCCCTCCTTCGCTCTCTCGGCTATACTTTGTGTCTATGCATAAATCTTCTCCCGCCCGATATCACCTTTATCGAGATGTATGACCAGTGGAAATCTCTTACAGACGTGCGTGGAGTAATACATAACGGCCACTCGCATCCACCTTCGCTTTATATTGATGGAAATAGATTGTGAAATTGAGGGATTTCGAAAGGATTCACGTCATCCAAACAGATGCAACGAATCTGTAACATAGTGCCTTGTTGATGATTTGGCTGTGGAACTGACAGAGATTTAAAAAAAAATATATTGACGATCTTGTTAATGATCGCTAAAATGAAGCCAGTGGCCCTTTGATACATTAGAGCTTTTCATCTGCTGTAAATAACTTTGTAAAATTAAAATTTCCTTATTTTTCGTCAGATATGAGTGTGACTTGTCTTTGAGGTATACCACTTTAACAGCAAAGAGACGCATGCGAATTACGTACATGCAGACTATGAAGTAAAAACTACGCTTGGAAAGAGAGGTATCACGACACAAGATCGTATGTAAAAAGAGCGAACAACAAAAGAGCGACTCTGAAAAGCAACTACAAATAGGGCGACTAACACAAAGACCGACTAAAAGAGCGAATGTCAAAAAGAGCGACTACGGAAAGAGCGAATGCCAAAATAGAGAATAACAAAAAGAGCGATTACTCAAAGGCGAATACCAAAAAGAGCGACTACCAAACGGGCGAATGCCAAAAGAGCGAATGACAAAAAGAGCGATTACCAAAAGGGCGAATGCCAAAATAGCGAATGATACAAAATGCGATTACCGAAAGGGCGAACGCCAAAAGAGCGAATGACAAAAAGAGCGACTACAGAAAGGGCAAATGTCAAAAGAGCGAATGGCGAAAAGAGCAACTACCAAAAGGGCGAATGCCAGAAGAGCAAATGCCAAAAAGAGTGACT